>JAUMHG010000067.1:14746474-14757356 GCA_032359395.1 Enteromius anoplus | reverse complement strand
TCGAAGCGAGATTCCTATTCGTCGGTCACCGACGTGACGTCTCCATTCCCTTCTTCAGGGAACGAGGGTTACAATACGTAACCGAGACGTTTACAGTTTTTGACTGTAAATAATACATTGATTTGTTGTATTTACTCCTAAAAACTACAATTAACAGCATTTTACTGTAAAGTTCCGTAGCATTTTTACAAGATGGCATCGTTAAATTTACACCTTTTTTTAAGTTTAGTTAACTTTTGTAACTGCATTTGAGATTTTTATTGGTTTTCTTTAAATGAATAGTTCACCCAAAAACTTCAATGGTGACCAAAACAGCCTGGTTACAAACATTCTTCAAAATATCTTAAGTTTGTACTGTTGCTTAAACATACAATTTAGACATATTTGAACATTAAAAACATACAAATTGCTACATAATTTTTATTAAAATACGTAAAATAGTTGTGTATATCATTTATATAATTAAGATATTTGTATCAGTGCCTTTTTATCATTTTGTCAATAAGCAATTTAGATTTGTCAACATGTCCTCCAACGAATACGCCCGTGTGGGTCGTTTCTACAATAGCTGTGAATACAATAGCTGTCCCATCAGAGCGCATACTACAATTGCGCCCCTATCGGCAACAGAACATTTGTATATCAATGTTTTGTACTATTTTATCGGCCAAGTGCTTCAGGGTTGGTGCAGCTATAACAATATTTGTAACGAGTAGGTTTAGGAGTGGGTTTGTGTGGTCATTCGTACAAATTAAACCTAGTAAAATATGTTTTAATTACCGTGAGATCAGTGTCACGACAGACGCAATATGACACTGTCGTTATTTTTACGCCCACTAGAGGGCGCTTACCTTTAAAACGTAAATATAGGTTGTAATATGGTACTTGCAGAAACGACTTATAGAGTCGTTTTTGTTGGAGGACAGGCTAGATTTGTAGAACCCTTAACCTACCCCAAACCTAAACCTACCAATTTTTCAGCGAATATAAAAGGATTTAAAACCCAACTGACCGAAATATGCAGGAAAATAACTATTTCCATCTCTGTAGAGAGTAAGAAAAACATGACAGAAAGACAAAATGTAATTACAATCATTTATTTATTGCACAAATGTCAAAAGCAGTACCAAAAGTAACCTAAATGACGATGTTTTGCAGGCGCAGTCCTCTCTGGCAGAATACAGTAGGTTTGTGTAAGGTCCCAAGCAGAATATATGTTTTTAATCGTTGAAAATTTTACCCAGATTATCTTCCCGATCCTCTCTTAGTGAACTTGTGAAGACGCGCGCATCAATCAAACACAAAACATGATTTGGCTTTTACCATCTAATCACAGCTTCATCTTAAACTCTCACGTAATACTAGATCTAGATTGCTTTCATCACTTAAGGCTGCATATTCCCAGATTTCCCACACGTTTCCTTCTCTCTTTCTTCCTGCAGGAGGAGAGTCTGCAGAGGCTGCGGGAGGATGAAATGAAGCGGAAGGAGATCTCCGCTCATTTCCAGAGCACGCTAGTGGACATTCAGAATCAGATCGAGCAGCACAGTAACCGCAACAACAAGCTGTGCCAAGAGAACAGTGAGCTGGCCAGCAAACTCAAGACCATCATAGAGCAGTATGAGAGGAGAGAAGCGGTACTGATGGAAATCCACACAAATTACATTAAATCCACAAAATCTGTACCTGCACACATCAGCGGCGAAGCCAGAAATGTTTAAGTGGGTGGGCCTAAAAAACTGGGTGGGCCGATTCAATAGTTCATTTTAGTTTTATCGTCAGGTTAATATAGAAAAACGATTGTAATATTTGTAAAATATAAGTTTTATAATCCATAGATATACTAAAGCAGTTCAAGCATTTAACAATGTTTACGCAGTTGTTTTGTCTGATAAATGTAAGAGTAATTAGCAACTTTTGATTGGGTGGACCACCCGTAGCTTCGACACTGGTACACATACCATCTATATTTGAAATGCATTGAATCCAGCAGGCCATTCACAGTGCTTCTGCTGCAACAGAACTCTATTTTCAGCTGCACAGCACTGAGCTGCGCTGTTTATGTGGGCAGTGTGAAGACTGTAACCTGTTAATATGGGCCCTAAAATAAATATGCGCTTGCGGTGTGAAGCAGACCTAAGACCGGTGCAGCACAAGCCAGCAAAATGAACTGAGGATTTCAAACACCACAATATCTAACACATCTCTCAAAGCGACTCAGTCACAAATCCATTTAAAGCTGCGCCCCAAGGCACAGGCGAGATTAGATTTTGGTGCAAGTAAGTGTGTACCATAAGTGATTTTGATACATTTGATAATGCATCTGATTGAATCATTTGTTCTGGTCCAGCAGATAAGTTTAATGAGCCATCACTGGCGTTTCAAACTTATTTCAAACTCTGCAACTGCAAAGCTCTGAATAAGTAAGATTTTTTTTTTACGTCATTTGTCATACGTTTCTTATGCTTACCAATAGTGCATTTATTGGATTAAAAAAACAATTCAAATGGTAATTTTGTAGAATAGTATTACAATATTATAACAATTTATTATAACTGGTTTCAATTTGAATATTCGTTTAATCAAATATCATGTATTCATGTGATGAAAAAGCTGAATTTTTAGCATTTCTCCATTACCCCAACTCATTCTAACAAGCTGATTTATTTTAAACAAAGTTATTACATACTTTTGCATTTTTTATTATAATTTTGTACATATTTCCATCTACCTTTAATGTATTTTCCCCCACGATTTGTGTTTGGTTTAGATTTTTCATTGAATATTTATATTTTACTTTATTTCAGCTTTTTTTCCAGTTAATGAAAACACTAATTGAAGTGTTTTTATAGTTTTAATCTTTCAATTTTAACAATATTTTAATAGTTTTAGGTTTAGTCAACAATGACTAATTGAGAATTTGATTGAGAAATCAAACTATAAATCATTCTAATATGCCATAGTTATTAAAGGTTTTAACATTGAATTATTACCAGCATAGAAGTAATGGTTGCTAAAAATGTAGCTTTGCTATCAAAAGGGATTAGATTTTACGTACTGTACTTTAGAAAGTAGATTTTTAACTGTATATTTGTAGTGTTTTTGATCAAATAAATGCAAGAGAATTTCAAAGACATTAAATATTTTCCCCAAAACTTCTGACTGGAAGGTAAACAAGAAATTTTTAGCCACTATGCATAAAAAATCTTGTATTGCTTTCTATATCACTTTTAGTTATTTTAGTACTTCAGTTTAGCTCATTTATGCAACATTTCTCATTTTTATTTAAGCGTTTTTAATTTTGATTTCATATTTATTTTAATTAATTAGTTAGTTAACAATGACAACATGGTTGTTAGCGAGACTGACAACACTTTAAGTGAGAGGCATGACTGAGATTGAATATGCACGTGTGGTGTATCAGGAGAGAGACAAACACAAATTCTCAATGCAGAAAAACATATGTGTGCTTTAGAGCTGAAGTCTGCCAGAGCTGTAATATCAAAACACGAGGCGGAGGAAACTACACCCTCACACTTTCTAAACCTGCTATATGCACAGCAGATACTTGCATTTTTTGGTTTGACAGTGAATATTGCACCTTGTAGAACACTCATGACACATGAGAATCGACCGGTGGATTGACACGGCTGATGTGAGGGGAAGTTAAGCTCAATCTGTCACGCTGATGGGTACCCACAGAGACTGCTCACACACAGCTGTGTGGTGGGATAAAACAGACTTCATTTAACGGATTTGAAATTGAATTGTGCCGTGTGTCTCTACTGCCCTCTGCCGTATAGAGACACGCATCAAATGAGGGAAGTAAATCCTCCTTTATGTGATTTACACAAGAACAGGTTCCTGAAACAACATGGCTATTGACCAATCACCGCCCTCTGATTTTAGGTGTAAAAGGATGACTGATACAAAAGATGTTCCAAGAACAACAAAGGATGTTTATCCTGGAACATGTTCCGCTTGTGAATAGTCACAACCTTGTGGTGTATCAGGAGAGAGACAAACTCAAACTCTATATGTTAAAGTGTTGTACCGAGTTGTAAACGTTGTTCCAAGAAATGACTAAAGCTGAAAAAAGAAACTACAAAAATAAAATACAGCATCCCAAAATAGTGGTTAGGACAATGGAAAAATTAAATAAAACATAAAACCATGATCCGCACTCACAAAAATAGTCTTGTGATGATTAGTTTAAAATAAAATGCTAAAAAGAAGACTAATATTGTGAGCGCAGATCATATATACAGTACATATGTAGCCTAACTGAAATAAGATTGATGCACCAAAATAAAAAACAAGGATGTGATGCTAACAAGTACTAAAATAAAAATGTAATTACGTTTTATTTTATTTAAGTCTAATATGACCCCTTTACACCTAAATAAATATTCTTCCTTCTATTTGTATGCAGAGTTTAGAGAAGATATTCAAACACAGGGACCTACAGCAGAAATTGTCTGATGCCAAGCTGGAAGAAGCCAACATGCTCCTTAATCAAGCTGAAGAGAAGCACAAAAGAGAGAAGGAATATGTAAGACACACAGATCGTCTGTTCTGGCTCTTCAGATTTGCCTCAAGTAAAATGAAAAACAGGCAAATTCATTTGCATGTGCTTGCAATACATTTATGTACAAGTAGGATCTAAAATGAACAATCATCAAGTGCCAAATGCAAGTACAAATCGGCTTGTAAAAGGACATTTATGAGGAACTGCAACATAATAATATTTAATTGATGGAATGATAAGGATAATTTGATATTTCGTGATAAGCGGAGAGATGACTGCCATTCAAATGAAACTGTCAGCTAAAGAAAACATTTGCTGTGCAAGTCTTAGGAAAATTTTTCATGTGTTTCTTTTTGTTGTTGTTGTTGTTTGTTTTTACATTGTGAATTTGTTTCTGTCCCTTCAAGTCCATGTGTCATGTGTAGCCTACATTATTAACTTTATTAACATGTTCATTTTGGACCCTGTTTCTAAAAATGTTTCAGTGAATGTCAAGAACTGGCACATGTTAACATCTCACTATTTATGTTGCTAGTTGCTTAAAGAGGCTATTGACAAAACCAAGAAATGCTACGCAATGAGGGAGCAAGAGTTACAGATGAAGAAACAGGTAATGCCGAGTTCTCGGTTTCTCTCACCTGTGTGTGTGTCTTGTGTTTAACCAGTTACTCACTCAGGCTGCAGAGTGGAAACTACAGGCTAAAGAGCTGAAAGAGCAGCACACTGTCATGCAGGCCCAGGTGAATATCTACCGCTGTGGCATTACCCACAATCCAACACTCTCTCCTCTCTAGTAGTGGCGTTTCTCTTGCTGAGCTTTGTGACAAACCACATGAAGCAATTGATCTTTAAAAGGCAATTTACGCTGATGATTCATAGCCATTAGGTGCGATTGCACTAAATACACTGTCTGAATACATCTCAGCTCAGACGGATAGATAAATTAAAGATGGATGTTTATGAAAAGCAATCATGAGAGTCTTACAGTCTTAATATACTTACCCTCGTGTTGTTCCAAATCTGTATGTCTCTCTGTGTTCAGTTGAACACAAAAGGAGAAATTTGGAAGAATATTCCAACCTGTCCTCCAACTAATACACCCGATTGGTTGTTTGTACAATAGCGGTGAAATACGAACCCATCAGAGCGTATACTAAAATTGTGTCCCTTTTATCGGCCATGTAATTTAGTGCTGGTGTAGCTCAGTTTGTAAAGAGATGCATTATTAGACGAGACGCGATAAAATATAGGTCTTAATAAGGTACTTGCACTAACGGCTAATAGAGTCGTTTTCTCTTGGTGGCTAAAAAGTGGTGCATTTTGAGAAATATTATCATTTTGCAGATAAATCATCTAGATACTGATGACTTCTTTAAGGAAATGTACATGACAACATCTCACTGTCTCTAAATCAATATAGATAATGAAGCTCTTTGAGTTAATTATGTTGATTGCTTTATGAAGGCTTCCTCTCACTCATGGCTCTATTGTGACTATACAGACATAAATATAATTTCAGTGAATTATTATAGTTCACGAGTGTCACAAGTACTGAACAGTAAATACGACCTGGATTAGTTTCACTGCTGCTATTATAAATAATAAGTGATGCCTAGCACATTAGATACTGAGTCACTTCAGAAAGTCTTCACTTATTTAAAGCTCTGTGTTATTGAATGGAACATTTGCTTTGACTAATTGCAGATGGACTGAGTAAAGTGCAGCAAAATCTGTAACTCTTTCATCTTTACATCAGGTCTATAATGTAAACAGAAGAATGAATGAATAAGTAAACTAATGGATGCATGAATATAAAAACAAAAAGTTTAAATATGTATTTAATGCATTATTTCATTCTTAGAAAGATTTTTTCACCAAAAATAATAATAAGTACAAATGCTATCATCATCATCATTATGCATGCGTTTCTTGCGGTATTTATTTACAATGATTTTCTGAATGACGCTAACTCTAATTCTCTTCTTACAGCTTGTGTTGTACTCTCAGAAGTTTGATGAGTTCCAGAACACGCTAGCAAAAAGCAATGAAATCTACGTCACTTTCAAACAGGAGATGGAGAAGGTTTGTTGTATTATGCACACTTTTACAGGAATAAAAATGTGAAAAGCAACTCCTTAGTTGTTTTCCAGTGAAAATATATGCTCTTTTTTAAAGAAAAAGTTATTTAAAAGTGTATTTGCACTGTCAGATTTGTGTGTCTTGTGTGTCTTGCTTCAAGGATTTTAATTACTTTAACTGTACAGTTAGACAATTTTTTTAAAAAATGCTTTTGTCTTATAAGAATATAAGTCTGTAAAATACAATATAAATATAATACTGATTATATCTTTATTTGAATAGATGACAAACAAGATGAAAAAGCTGGAAAAGGAATCAAGTATATGGAAGACACGGTTTGAAAGCTGCAATAAAGCTCTTGTTGAGATGATTGAGGAGGTAATTTACACTGACATTTGTTAGTATTTTACCATTGGCATTTCCCTTACTAACTGATACTACTAACTCCACTCCACCAGAGATCAGAAAAGGCCAAAGAGTTTGAACTCTTCACTCTGAAAATCGACCGTCTGGAGACTCTGTGCCGAGCACTGCAGAATGAAAGAAAAGGTTTATATACCAAAATTAAAGAAATACGGTCCTCAGAAAAGGAGTCTCTAGCACCTGTGGTGGACTTGCCCCAAGTAGATGAGCTTCCAGAGCTTGTCCAGCTTCCTAAGGCGGCTACCAACCCAATGTTGACCGCAGAGATGAAGAGGCTGCGAGAGGAGCAGATCCGTCTGCAGGAGTTTGCAGCTTCCTTGGTAAGTTCCATAACAGATGATGCTGGAGAATCTGATACTGAAGAAGAGAAGACGGCAGAAAAGTTTCCAGCTATTCCTGAGGTTCTTAAACTTGAGTCCAACGAACCAGCGGATAAACCAGAATCAACACAAGAGGAACCCTCTACCACAGAAGAAAACAAACCAGAGGTTGCTAGAGTAAACGAAGATAAGCCATTAGAGCCCGCAAATCCTGAAACCGGCAAACCTGAGATGGATTTCAAAATTCCTCAAGAGCCTCTACAACCAGTGATCACTGAACCACAGACAAGAAAACAAGAGATCGTCAAAGAGGAAACAAGCAAGAAAGAAGCGACAAAAACAGAAGAGACGATCAAACAGGAATCCACTCAGCCAAAGCCTGTCATGAGAGATGAAGATGTTAAACCTAAACTACCTAAACCAGAGACACCCAAACAAGAGCCACTCAAAGAGGAGCAACCAAAGCCTGTCTTGAAGGAAGTTAGCAAAGATGAAGCTGTTGAAACTGAGCTACATAAAACAGAGACACCCAAACAAGAGCCACTCAAAGAGGAGCCGCCAAAGACTGTCTTGAGGGACATAAGCAAAGATGAAGCTGTTGAAAGTGCCCTACCTAAACCGGAGACACCCAAACAAGAGTCTCCCAAAGAGGAGCAGCCAAATCCTGTCTTGAGGGACATAAGCAAAGATGAAGCTGTTGAAACTGTGCTACCTAAAACAGAGACACCCAAACAAGAGTCTCCCAAACAAGAGTCTCCCAAAGAGGAGCAGCCAAATCCTGTCTTGAAGGAAGTGAGCAAAGATGAAGCTGTTAAAACTGAGCTACCTAAAACAGAGACACCCAAACAAGAGCCACTCAAAGAGGAGCATGCTGAGAAAGCCACAGCTGCCTCTGAGGAAGCCAAAACACCGGCGACAAAACCTAAAGCTCCAAAATCCCAAGAGGCAAAATCAAAGGCTGGCAAAGCCCAGCCTAAAAAACAAGCTGCACCCAAGAAGAAAGGTTCTGCAAAGGGCCCGAATAAAAGCTAAGCCAACATGTATTACAGAAGGAGTTTTCTTTTTATTGTTTCTAGATCAGTTTGTTTGTGTACTTAGTGTACTTGGTTTGTGTACCAAGTCTTCCTATTGACAAGTTTAAATGCCAGTTCACACTGCACTAACAGATGCCAATAAACAGCAACAGACACGTTTGTCAAGTTTTGCCTGATCAGTGTGTTGCTCCTGTCAGCATCTGCTGGTGTTGGTCTGTGCTTGTTTTTTTCTCAACTGAATGTTGAATCAGCATTTATCGAGTCTTAGTATGCCTGACAAGTGACGTAGGTTTAGTGTTCTCGGTTGGTGTTAGTGTGAGTCTGCCTGTGCAGTGTGAATTTGCCTCATAAGTTAGTACAGACGATGACAGAATGGTCTTTATGAACCTTGCATGTAAGGATGAATTTCTAGCTTCCTAAATGTAATAAGGACTTTTTCCCACTTGTAATACTTTCTCAGTACTTTCAAATAAACGTCTGCTTTTGACTATCCTACAAAATGTGACTACGACTAATACAAGTTTTATATATATTTTATTCATATTGAGAAGTAAAGGATTATCAACAGTTTGCCATGCATTAAAGGTACCAAGAACCAGCTGACACAAAGCATCACAAGGTTTTTTTTAGAAAAACCCACTAATTTGAAAACACCCACAAAGTCAGAAACACCCACTTTTGCCTCATTCTCAAAACTAGTAAATAGTGTCTTTATGAATGGATGACTCAATCATTAGCTCACTCAATAGTAACCTAAAGTTTGTTGAATGCACTCTGCACTCATTGTCTTCTATCTTCTACTTTGTTTTCTTTTTTTACAGTGAAGGCAAGGTCGTATGAATTTCTGAATAAACCTCTTGTTTTAAAATCTTCCCAGTGCTGACATTATGACTTCTGCTTCGAAGATTAAAATCCACTTTACAAGCTAATTACTCTTTAGAGTTACCATAAAAAGGAACACAGCAAGACAACTTGTAAAGATAACTGTGTTCATGTTTCTCAAACACATAAGATCCATAAAATCAATATCATATTTGCGAATGCACTCACTTGCTGATGTTAGGGAAAAAACACTTGCTTGTTTTCTTTTTTTTCCCTATTCTTTCTTACTTAAGTACTCTTGTTCTCACACAGAACAACCTCCTGAACATTACCAGTCTGTTTTCAGAAGTGGACATTCAACCGAAACTGCCTTGCTCTCAGTTGTTGAAGCCCTAAGACTGACCAGGTCCTTCAAGGTATCTTGGAGAGGTCAGATATGCAAGTCCCAACATCTAACTACCTGGGGTGCCTCAGGGCTGAGTTCTTGGACCACTTCTTTTCTCTGTCTACATGTCATAATTAGGTTCTGTGTGTCATAAACATGGCCTTTTATATCACTGTTGTGCTGATGACACTCAACTGTACCTCTCATTCTGACCTGATGATCCGAAGATAGCAGTTCGGATCTTAGCTTGTATAACAGACATTTCTTGCTGGGTAAATCACCATCACCTTCAACTCAACTTTGCCAAGACAGAACTGCTTGTGGTTCCATCAAACCCATCGTTTCATCACATTTTCACTTTTCAGTTATGCACGTCAACCATAAATAGATTGTTGATCAGCTGTCTTTCTTAGACTACTTTGCTAAATTTACCTGGTCATTTCTTTTTGAACATGCTTCACAACTCCTTGATCAAGCTCTTGTTTTGTCCAGGCTTGACTATCGCAGTGCTTTCTTGGCACATCTTCCACCAAGGTCTAAAAAGCTTTACAGTTTATCCAGCCTCTAACACTAGCTGGCTGTATTCTTTGTCTAATCAACCTGTTTTCTTTCATAATTTTAAATAAACTTGTCACACAGTACTTGCATATCACCGCTGTTGATTCTTTCCATTGTCCTCATATGTAAGTCTTATTGAGTTATTGATTTATTGACTTCAGCATCATTACAGGTACCCAAAGACGAAGGGACCACCTGCTAAATGTCTAAGGCCCAGTTTACTAGACAGGGCTTAGCCTAAACCAGGATCAGGCCATAGTTCAATTAGGACATTTAAGTAATATTTACAAATACAAGAATATTTTGACTTGTATGTTAGTTGTTGTTGTCTTCACTTACAATATATTGTAGACGATAAATATAGCACACTTTTCAATAATTTGAAGAACTATTCATGTTAATAGCAAAAATGCAGCGGGAAAGGTTATGTACTTCAAGAAGAAGAAAGTATGAGCAATGATAACAATAATAATTTCCTAAGCAAGAACACCAAATTACATTTTGGGCATCTTCTAATAAAAGTATTTTCAAATAAGATAGACTGATGATGAATTACATTAACTTCTGGTCACTGGCATACAATAACTCCTATTGCACACCATGATTTTTACTCAAGCAGCAGTTTCCATGGCAACAGCCTAAAAAGGCAAGCAGCTTTTATGCTTACACTGTTCAAAATGATTCAATGTCTATACCTGCAAGTGAATATGTATTGACCTGCATTTGTACATAC
>JAUMHG010000067.1:14717143-14727544 GCA_032359395.1 Enteromius anoplus | reverse complement strand
GGGGGGGGGGGGGTGACCACTCACGAAATTCGCTACTGAACAACGGCTTTGAAAATAATCAAACCAGCTAGGGGAATAATGTCCAAAAAGTAAAAAGACAAAACGGTAGTGTTACACGGGATGCCTATACAGGAAAAACTCAATGCTACATTTGTCCAATTGCATGAACCTTGCATATGATATGGATCTTTTAGTATCTCGAAGCTTTGGTCATATTTCCGTTCTTGTCTTAAGAGCGTTAACACATGGCAAAAACTACATCAGGCAGTTGACGAAACCACACGACAATAAGCCGGTGCCGTTCCCAAACCAAGGTTCCACTTTATCAGAGCTGTTTAAACTTTGACAACAGAGAAATTAAATAATATGGCCATTTTTGTTTTAAATTAACCCGTACAAAAGCCAGTCCATGCTGCTTCTCCCTCAGCAAAGTCACATTCAGCAGTCGCTAAACCATTCTCACATATAGAGCAATCTCAACACCCGCAGGAAAAGTTGCAGGTATTCCAAAAAAAACAAAGATAGAAAGAAAACGAAAAAAAAAAAGAAAATCAAAATCAGGACATTTGTCTGTTTTTCCATTTTAAACACCAGATATACAGTATTAATCACACACATACACGCTTTCAGACAGCCATACGCATCTCAAAAAGAAAAACAACCAAAAAAATGGAAGCAAGTAGTTATTACCACAAACTCGGAGCACTACATTTTGTTGATTCT
Source organism: Enteromius anoplus (assembly GCA_032359395.1). Taxonomy (NCBI): domain Eukaryota; kingdom Metazoa; phylum Chordata; class Actinopteri; order Cypriniformes; family Cyprinidae; genus Enteromius; species Enteromius anoplus. The sequence continues at coordinate 14,726,821 of JAUMHG010000067.1, read as the reverse complement.
GAACAGATACATATTCACATTTATCTGTTATATACACAATACTTTGATAATCCAGGTTCTGAATAGTTCTATTGTACCTTGATGTTGTGTAGTGACTGTGAGAGCCGTCATAAACGAGAAAACAGAACAATAAAAATATTATTAATAGGCGCTGTTTGCTAGTTTGGTATATTTGGCATAAACACGGTAGTGATGAAAGGTAGGGTTCATTAAATGAATCTTATCCACTGCATAAAAACCATTTTATCTATACAGGAATGCCCGTTCCCCGAAGAGGAGGGCAGAAATGATTAATTATGACATCTGTGTTTTTTTCGGCGAGCCAAAAAACGTGAAAAAACACAGACTTGCTGTAAATGTTATGTAGTTGTCAATTCATCTCGCTTTTTCGTAATGTCTATGTACATTTATATATAGCAAAAAGTGGCTCGATCTCAACAGTACATACTGCCGGTAGAATTTCGTAGACGAATGAGAATCTGCTTCACGAAATATGATTAGGTTTTTTTTCCTGGTAAAGAACAATCTAAGCTGGTGTAGCATTGGAGAAAAGAGCCATTCTTTGTATACAGAGCACACGCACAAAGACACGGCACTTAAACTCTACGAAGTGAGTCACGAACAAAAGAACACTGTTAAAGGAAAACGAAAATTTGTGAGAGAGGAGACGGTCGTGCATGCGACACGATTTCGAGCAGTGCTCCAATCATGTCGCACGGTTTGTGAAATACCTCGTGCTCACACGGTGAGACGTCAATTTTTGTGGGCGTGTCAATTTGATGTAACATGAATTAGTTTTTTTCGTTAGTACGTTTCACATAAACTAACGAATGTTTAGGTTCGAATCGATCGGGGATGACTAGTAGGTAAATGAGCAAAGGATAATGCTGATGAACAGTGTCTGACTGGGCAACAGTAGTCTTATGAGCAGTCAAAGAGCTGGAGAATGCAGCGGACGTTGCGCAAAACGACACCTCGCTCCTCCAATCGGGAGAGAGCACCTGTGGTTTTGAAGCGCATCCTTGAAACACTCAACTGTATAATGAAAATCAATGTACAATCTACATTTTCAATGTACAGAGGGTTTGTAACATTTACCAGGGTGTTCGATAACCAATATCAATCTTAAAAGTTGGAGGCTGTCTCATCTGGATACATGAGAGCACGCGAGAACCCCCTGGATGAATTCTTTATGAAATAACAAAGAGTGACTTTACAGATTCTCAAAGCCGTTAAAAAGGAACTGGTGTTAAGTTGATGCGTTCGCAACAAGAGTTGCCTGCAATTGGATGAGGTTTCGGTTTGAAAGGAATTACGAAGCGTGAGCTTGTCCCAACTTTGTCCATTTGTGCTGTACATTAATACCAACCTGCACAACACGTCGCTGCAAACAACACTGATAGGCTGAGTTGACCCTAAGTGGCTCGTATTCACAGCTGCTGGGGGGGGGGGATGATGGGAAATGTGTAGGACATTGTTAAAAAAACGTCTGCTGTTTCAAAATAGTGTTGCCAGGAAAGCCGGATACGCACTACAGAGCAGTCTCCCATCCTGGTGATGCTTGTTCTGAAAATGACAACAGAGAAAAACAAACAAAAGAAGAAAGCAAAAAAAAAAAAAAAGACAACAAACAGAACAGACTAACAAATAAAAAGAGGTGGGAAATTCCTCCCATCATCAGGCACTGCTGAGGAGAGCCTATCAGTCACAGATCCAGCTGAAACTGAGCAATATACCATGAACATAGCGACACAGCCTGCCCCAGTTTCCAATTCGAGGTCAGCTGCTGCACTGCTCTCCAAGAAGCACTGCAACGTTGGCCTGACCGACAGGACGTGTAGCCGGCTGAAGCAGCGGGTCCTTTATTTATGATTTTTTTTTACAGACTTGGCAAATTCTGGAACGTGATCTTTTCTCCTTTCCGGAAATAGACGTTTAAAAAGGTGACCAGGAATGAGCACTTTGTCGAACGGCTATGAAACCTCACAAGCCTGGGCCCAGACACCGACCCTGCAGATATACTGTATAGAAACCAAAGGTGAAGAATAAAAATCTCTACATGTCGAGACAGTCCTCTGGCAGACAGTGGGCGGCTCACTCGGTCAGGAGCTGCTGGAGGAGGCTCTTCTGCTGTGACTGGGCTGTGGGGGTCCCGCTCGGGCCCTTCTGGGACCCGATGGGCCCCGACTGGTTAAGGTAGGAGTCACTGCCCACCAGGTTTACCGTGCACTGGACATCAGCGAACACCTGAACCTGCTGTACCTGAGAAAAAGGGAAAGAAATGAACACTTTTATTCAGCAAGAATGCTTTATTTATTTATGATTTAAATAAAAACAAAACAAACAAACATAATAACTAAACATATTTCGTAACTTTTCCTATTTCTTTATATATAAATAACCAATGACCATCTTACCTGGTCGTTACAGATTGAAGTGACGTTGCCAAGGTTATTGTTGCCCATGCCGACAGATGGTCCAATAGGAGGTAGAGTGCTCACCGCTCCTGTCCCTCCAGCCATTGACACGGTGATGCTCATGTTGTTGTACACGCCTTGCTGCCCGAAGCTCTGAGAGACAGGCTGGCCAGCCTGGTTAAACATACTGACACAAAACAAGAAGAAACGGCTTAAATGAAGATTAATACACATAAAATCAAATAATATATAGTTATGTAACCTTTTGGTGACTGATATCAAACACCATACCTGTTGTTGCCCATGGCCCCTTGCTGCCAGTTCTTTATGTCAGGTGACTGATAGCCAGGTGGAGGCTGCGCTTGCTGGAGCAGAGGACTCTGGGAGGTGGAGTTCTGAGGTGAAAGCAGGGGGCTGGTTGGACTAAGCTCAGGAGCGAAGGATGGATCTGCTTGCTGGATCATGCCTGTGTCAGAAACAAGTTGAACATTGACTCTTTAAGACATCCTGACAGACGCATTCAAAGTTAACATAATATTAATATAACTCTGGTCATCATAAATCAGTAGCTTAGAAATGAGACATACCTGACCCCCCAAACTGCTGGAAAAGCCCCTGCTGAACAGGAGTGTTTACAGGCCCCCCAAACTGCCCTTGAATGCCTCCCAAAATGCCTTGGTTTCCCATGCCCCCCCTGGCAGGCAGCTTGGGGTCTAGAGGTCCTCCCATGGGGTTAAAATGGCTCGGGGAGGTAGGGGTGTTTCCAGGCACAGCGTTGTAGCCTGGAGGAAAGCTGAACTGCTGCTGTGGTGGTGGCTGTTGCTGCTGGGGACCCTTAGGAACTCGCTGGGCCCCCAAAGGTGTTGTGTTCATCCCCTGCCTCATCAGCATGACCTTCTGCTGCAGAAGCTGCCGCTGGCGGTGCTGGAAACTATAAAGCTCCCGTTGCCGCTGGGCCATCATCTGAGCATTGAGCGGAGGCTGTGAGAGGAAAGATGGGGCTTTTAGTTTCATACAGAAAAACAAATCATGATTGTGAAAGTAAAAAAATGCATGGATGCTTATTTATTATTATTTAATTAGATTTTTCTTAATATATAAAACAGAAATTTATAAGCATAAATAACATTTTAATAAATAAATAAGTAATACTAATAAAATACTAATGTTACTAATACTAAAAAAATCATAGCAATAATGCTAACAATCACAAATTATTTTTATCATCAGAGTATTAAAAAGAAAAAACATGCCAAAACTAATCAAATTATACTGAATTGTGACCAGGACTCAAATCAAACCATTGTCAGAGCAAATGCTTACACCCCTATAAATGACATTCATAATATGTATCGGTGCATGTGACGCTAACCTGAGAGGGCATCTGAGGCTGCTGCATGCCCTGACGCATCCCCATGGCAACATGCCCCCCTTGTGGGAACTGGCCCATGGCTGCAAGCCTGTTCTGGAGCTGATGGAGAGAGGAGATATATCACCACTAAACAAGTGCAACTAATCAAACGTTCGCTCAGCAGCTGCACTTGACAAAAGAATACGTTAGTTCCACAGCATGTTTTTCGAAAGGGTGTAATCCAAAGCATTCACTGGATCCGTTACACAGCGCTAGAAAATCCAAAAGGGGGAGTGAGAAGTTGTGCATTCACATTTATTATTACACAATGAAGTGAAAGCTGAAGGTCTACCTGCTGCGGGCCTTGCAAACGTTGTTGGAGCTGGAGTCTCAGCTGGTTGGGAGGTAGCCGCAGCTGGTTGGGCGCACCAGGAGCTCGATTCATGCCGGGCCGCACAGACATGCCCACGTTGCCTGGAAACGGCATCCGTGGGGCCCCGAAACTCACGCCCTGTGCTGTCCCCATCTCAGCAGGAAACTGTGAGGGCGAGGTGGGGAACTGAGAGGGATAGCTGGGCAGCTTTGGGTCCATGGGTACAGGTGTTGGAGGTTGAGACTGAGGAAAGGTCTGGGTAACAGGTTCGAGGCATCCACTCTGTAGGCGAGGCAGTAAACCAGCTGACCTTCAGACACAATGTTTTTGCGCAAGGTATGAGAAGAATGTTTTTCTAATAACACTTACTTGAACAATCTTGTCGATGCCCAACGCTCTGTCCAGCTCGGCCAACTCGCTCTCGTCGGTGCGGCTTAAGAAAGTAACCAGCTGCTCCAGCAGGGCCTTCTCGTCGTTACAGCCCTCGGGAGTGGTGGGCGGACACAACATCTCATCCAGCGGACACGGAACACACTGCCTGCTCAGAGCAGAGACAAAAAGAAGCAATCTATGATTCTGAACTTTGAGTAAACAGCTGACAATACTATGTTATTTCGCACTGTTAACGGATTTGGCAGTTAAGAATTTGGGTGAAAGTGCACATCTGCTTCCTTGTGACTTAAATCTAGAGCAGTAATTGTGACTGGAAATATAAATATTTAGATCTATTCTAGAGAGATGAGAGCTAACACTGCACCTGCTAATAGTCAAGTCCCATGTATTTATATAGCACTTTTAACAATACAGATTGTGTCAAAGCACTTTACAGTATCAAATAGGAGAATAGTGTGTCAGTAATGTAAAATGTCAAGATTTAACACTTTATTTTTTAGTTTAAGTCACTTCTTTATTAAATTCAGTGACATCATTGTCTAGCTCAGTTCAGTTCAGTTTCCATTTTTGTTTTTCAAATAACAATTACACACTAATATTAATCAGAAATAATTTACTTAAATGTTCTCTCAGCACGTTAACACAAACGTAACACTAAAACAAAAACAGAAATATTTAACAAAAACGTTAAATTATTAAAAATTCGATCACATAAATATTACTAAAATAACTTTAATTAAAAATATGTATTTACTTTCACCTTTTTATGAGTTTCAACATAGTCTGACAAACCCCGTTGAGGCCTTTTATTTTTGTATTTTGCAATATCTATTATAATTATATTAATTAAAACTCCACCACCTGAATTTTAGAAATGCTTGTATTTTAAGATAATTTGTCTAATTTTACATAGGTTCTTTTAGTAGGTAGCAACAAAACAAAAAGAAGGGTATACAATAAAGAAAAAACAGAAAAAGGTTGCTGCAATAAAATAAAAAAAATAAACAGCTATTGTAATATGAATCAAGTTATTTGATTCATTTCTGCATCCTGATTATGATCAAGAATTACTGTATGACATTCATAAACACTCACTCTTGAGGAGAGGACAGAGGAGCCTGTGTTTGGTTACTCAAGCTGCTATCGAAGGTCATTGGTTCAATCAGGGACAAGGGCTGGAACTGCTGAGACTCAGGAAGCTCCAGTTTGGCCAGACCTTATATTAAAGGAGATAAAAATTGTTTACAGTCTTCTCCCCTTCATTTACTAATCAGTTTCTGTTTTCAAACATGGTTACCTGTGTTAGTGTTGAAAGAGTTGAGGCTGGTTGGATTGGCAAAGGGGCTGCTGCTCTCCTTGGGTGGCTGAAAAGGGTCTGTCTGCCCAAGATCCGGCACCTGACCCTGGTTTGGTGTGGAGGGGTCACAGAATTCAAACGAGGACTGATTTGAGAGGTTTGATCCATCAGGGAATGCTACAAATAGAGGTGGAAGAGGACAAAGCAGTTATTCAGGACTTTAGACAAATGTTATATTATGAATTTGATTATTACTCCAGTGGCACGGGCATCACCTTGGCTTGATGTTCCTGGTGACTCTCTCTTCACATTCAACCCGTTGTCCTCACTGGGCTGGACAAGCACTGGCTCCTCCACTGCTTTACTTCCCACAGAGCTTCTCAAAGTGGGCAAGAGCTGGTTCAAAGTGTCCAGATCGGTACTGGGAAACTGCTACTCATGCAAACACACACAGCGGTGGAGTGGAAATGAGAGCAAAGGTCATCAACACCCAAGACACACCAGAGAAAAAAAAGACTAAGTCCACATGTGACTGCCTCAAATTAACACATGCCTTTGACAGTTTAAGAACACGGTAACAGAGTGAACACAGCAAGAGTAAGGCCTATCATTAATATCCAGCAGGACAAGAGGAGTTCAGGCTAAAGCTGGTTGGAAGCTGGGATATATTTTCATAAAAGACAGAGAAACATTTCCTGTAACATGAATGATGAGATGTGGGAATGACCAGCTTCAAAGGTGAGAAGCGTTTAATGCAATGCAGTGACTCTTGGAAATGGTACGGAAAGCAATTACACAATTTAATATTGATATTTGCCCAAATAAAGAAATATAAAAATATTTGCCTTCTAAATTTCATGTGTACTGCAATAATGGCAAACAATATTTTTATACTACATTTAATGCTACTAAGAGTTTGTCTTCTGAAGAAAAAAATTGAAAAATAATATTTCTTCATGTCAAAATAAATATTTTCAGTCAATTTCAATCTATATCACGTGTTTTTAATAATACCTTAAAACCTTTAGCAAGATTCAACAAAAACATTTAAAAGCTGACCTTGTTGTTAAAGCCTGAGCTTTCTGAAATAACAATACAATAAGTACACTATTGTAATACAATGCTGTGAATTCCTTATGCTGTATTCAGCATTTTTAATTAAAATTGTTTAAGCATTGTCATGATGTGCTTTTATTTATTTATTTTTTAACCTCATTCTAATTACCACTTACAAAATTTAAAATAACCTGCATTGACAAATAGTGCTGAGACTAATTCTGAGAAGAAGTAAAATGTCAAAACAGACCTCCATCAACCAAACATCCTATTTGTGGTCAGATTTTCAAAACTTAGTAGTGAAAACATTGGAGTATAATTTGGGGACAGTTATTTTTTTTAAGAATATACATTTTATGCTTCAGATGTATCAAGATGTCATTTAGAATTTTGCAAAAAATCTATTTCAAATAAATGTTGTTCTTCTGAACTGAATCTGTTTATAAAAAAATGATGGTTTCTACCAAGCAGCCAAACAACAAAATAAGAAATGTTTCTTGAGGAGCAAAACAGCACAGAGTGATTTCAGAAAGACGATGTGATACTGAAGACTGTTGTAATGGCTGCTGATTATTCAAAAAATGAAAACATTAAAATACAAAACTGTTATTATAAATTGTAATATTTTACAATCTAACTCGTTTAATGTATTTTTGAAAAAATAAATGCTGACTAGATGAGCTTCTCCTCAAAAACCCCAATCTTTTGAACAGTACTTTAACGTGTGAAGGCCATCAAAAGGCAACAGGACATTAAATAATATAGTAACAAATACAAAGTAAACAGCTTAAAAATATATTTTTCCCATAATGTATTTAGTATGAATAATGTAATAAAGATGTAAATACCGGGCTGGGCTTGTCAGTGGATTGAGGCGAGCAAGGGACTGCAAAAACTGTGGTGTTGGTGGCAGCAGCAGCGCAGGGCACATTCTCTCTGCTCCCTTTCTTCTCTGCCTTCACCTTGACCGTATGGAGGCTGAGGGCGGCCGGAGGAGGCAAGTCCTCCAGGTCCTTTTCATCTGTGTCTAAGAGGAAACGTAGCAGCTGGTGGTCCTGGGGCTCTTTTCCATGCCCCCGTGCTACCAACGCCGCGTTGGGACTGGTTGGAGGCTCCTTCTTGATGTCAGACTCCTTGCCCCCATCTGCAGGGCTGCTGTCCTGGAGCAGGCGGTGCAGAATCTTATGCCGCTCAGTCAGACTGCTGTGAGAAGCCGGACACTGGGTCCCGGGTGCAGGACGGGGTTGAGAGTCATGTTCGGGGGCACAGTCCAAGAGCTGGTTAAGTTTGGGGTTGCCCACCGCAGCAGCCTTAGGCTCATCAGCAGACGTTTCTGGTGGTTTGGCTGGGGGCTGACGGGCCGGGGAGCTGCTGGGGGTAAGAGTCTGTCTGGGGGGTAAAGGAGAAGGGAGAGAGAAACTGACACTGTCGCCACCAGACTGTTGCCTGGTTAGTCCGCCAACGGGTGAGTGAATGCCGGGCGTTGAGGGGGAAAAAGGATGGCCGGGCACGCGTGGGCTGCTGGCCAGGCCCGGGCTGCCCCGTGGAGGTCGGGGCGACATGAATGAGGTAGGGGTGGCTGTGAGAGGGCTGCCAAGTGGAGAGGGGCTGCTGACCTGCTGGGATGGCCCAACGCGGCTGGGCGTCAGGTAGCCTGGTGGAGTGGGTGTGGGGGGTCCAGGAGTGGCACAGGTGCCATTGCTGTTGTTGAGATGGAGGCTGAGGTCACTGGAGGGCTGCAGGGCAGGTGAGCGGGAAGGTGGGGCAGCAGGAGATGGAAGGCTGGGGGTAGTGTTTTCCTGAGAGCTAGCAGTGTTGTGTTCCCTAAAACAAAGATTATATCCAAAAAACAAATATGTATTGTGTGATGTGCTCATATAAATGCAAGAGAAATCACCAGCTACCTGTCTATAGTGTGAATGCTCATGATGAAGGGCTGTACGTCTGGGTTTGGGGGGCAGCAGAATTTGCAGCGTGTCTGCGCACTAAGGGACGTCCCGTCACTGAGTGTGAAATGGTACAGAGGACTGATGGCCGTGCCGTGGGTCATCACTGTCAAAGCACACACAGAGTATAATAATATGTCTTTATAAAAATACTGCACAGATTGATCAGTTCTATGAAATCAGTTATATCAGAATAATTGTTGGTTGCAACCATATTAGGCAGATTACATGAGTGAATGAGGGTATGTATGAAAATGTGAGAGCGCAAGTCATCGAATAAATCAGAAATAGTTATTTTCTAGGTAAAGAAATGCAAGGTTAGATCATTATGGTTTTATAATGTCAAGTATTACCCAAAATGGATAGAATGGAGGTGAATGCGCTCACCCTCGTGAAGCAGCTTCTTGGCATGGGAGGGCTCATTGTCCTGAGGCTGGAAGAATGCATAGATGCACTTCCTGACCAGGTCCTCCCAACCAGGTCGGCCTGTGGACCTCAGAGCACTCGTCTCAATAGAGATGATTTTCCCTGCACACACACACACACAACAAATAACAGGAAAGATCATTAGATTCAGTAAACATGGTTTCAGGTTCAAGAGGAGAAAGCTTTACAAATCCCAGATCCAACAACAAACTGTGCTTCCTTCGGCAAGAACAGAAAAGAACAGTTTCAGTTTGCATGTTTGTTATTCTTCTGCAGCTGATTTTTTTCTGTCACTGATTTTGAGACTCAGCTGCACTGCTTCAGCAACAATTCTGATGGTTGTAGTTTATTTTTATATACATTTTTCTATTTAATGTGACTATTTTTTATATACATATATATATATATTTTTTTTTACT
>JAUMHG010000067.1:14681885-14696561 GCA_032359395.1 Enteromius anoplus | reverse complement strand
ATGTCCATGTACTGAACTGTTATTATTCAACCATGCCAAGGTAAATTCAGTTTTCCATTCTATGGCACCTTTAAGAAAAATCATGTTAAATATTTAAAATATGATACATCTTGCTTTTAAAGAATGTTTATTTGTACATCTTCCAATTATCATTGCATTATTATTATTATATTTCTGATGAAAACTACAAAGCTTTAAGCATGTAAGTACCATAAAAGTATTTAAAAAAAAAAAAAGACATATTGGTTGTTATACAGTGATGTGTTATACATAAGATATAGGCTTACAGTGATATTTCTGATTTGTATATTACTTCTTGACCAAATACGTATTAGCAAATCACCTAATTGCATATTGAATGATTTTGATGAAAAAAGACTTCACATGATTTCATGTGTCTGGCTTACAGTCCACTGTAGAAGGGCTCTTTTCAACACGGCACTCTGAAGCTATAGTAGCAGCAATATGCACTAAGTGACATAACTACAGAGAGGCAGGATCTGAACAGCTCTAAATTACAGTGTCAGCTTCAACAGCATGCAAACAAAATGAAGTCAGAGGATTCTTATGCAGTTTCTTATGCATAAAGAATCAAATGTTGGTTATTTTAAAACTGTGTTTACTTTGAAAGCGATCATAAAAGAACACTTCTTTTGAAATCTACCTCTGTTCGGTGTCTTCATTCATGCACATATTCCTCTTGTGCACACAGACCAATAACACACACAAAAATGCGTGCTTGGGTTTTATAGGTTTAAAAACAAAGTAAACTCAGAATCTGTTTGAATACCACTGTTACGTAATATCTTTTCTTTTCTATTCAGTGTAATTGCACCCTTGAGTATGCACTTGATTTTCCAATAGCCTCCATAGTATTTCTCACCTCCTCTGACCTCAGGCTGCAGTCTTGCGAAGAACCAAATGTAAAATTCAATACAAATTAAAACGTTCATGAAAAGAGAGTTATTTTCCCCGAGTCTCATCAGCATTAAATTACCCAACCCTTACTATATAGCACTGTACTGTTGACATGAGAAAAAGATCACGGGTTTCATAACACAAAACACATGTCAAACAAAATCCGATAATTATGGGGAAAATTGTTGGGAGAGTACAACCTAAGCATGCGGAAGCAGTAAAGAGAAGTCTGACGACTACGACTAATAAACCAGGTGTCAGAGCAGTGTACGATCAGCACATCCACCTTTAAAGAAAACGCAGACACACTCACACAATCATGGTATCAGCTAAACAAACTGTCTTTTTCCAAACCGAGTTGAGAAGCCATTAGGGTCTTTGACTAATTCATGCAAGTCAGTGATTACCCTCATATTAAGCGGGAGGTCTGTCAATTCAGCCGGTTTCCAGGCAACTAAGTGATAAGCATGAGCATTTTTCCATACATTAGGAAATGGAGTAAATTACGTTTTAGTCGTGGGTTTTTGCATTTGATTGCAGCTTGTATAATAACAGTAACCAGCATGAAAACATTGCATCTGACAGCTTCAACCTACATCTGTGTGTCTACGCTGTACTGCATCTTTTAGAATATACAACAGGGAGGTAGATGCTGCTGAATTTTTGTATGCTTGACTAATTTATCGCATTTTTACTTGCTTTAGTTTACAGAAACAAAAGTGCGGAGGAAGAATCAAGCACTCTGTTTCACTCTTCTAAGCTCTGATATGGCAAATCTTTTATTTAATGTAGCTGGTTGGATTTACTTGCAATAATCGTATTAACCGGGACTACAACGAACTAAGAATATAAGCCTGTTTGTGAAAAGAGAATGAATTACAGTTTTTTTCCCCCCTAAATGAAGACAATCATGGCACAATCCTAGAATTAAATATGTATTATAAAGGTCTGCATTACAAATATATAAAATGCTATTAAGAAACTTCTACAACCCATCTCTCTTTGCTCATATCTGATGATTAATACGCATGAGGATCTGTAATTTAGACTAATTCGATTTTAGTGTGGGTAGAACTAGATGCGTATTAAAGACAAGAATACAGCAATCAACAAAAGCGCAAACATGCAAACATTAAAAACCATGCTAATAATTAAACTACCCAAGTGTGAGTGTGGAAATTTAACTGCAAAATAAGAGCGCAGACAGATGCCGTGCAGGCACAATCGGGTTTCACATTACCATGACAACTGTAGGCTCTGTTAAACTGCCACTACACATCTAGTGTAAGCAAATGCATTAAACCCCATTCAGTGGGGCCAGGAAAAGCGTTCCACCTGCACCGACCATTCATATCTGAAACGTAGGGCTGGACAATAATTGGATATCAATATATATCGCAATAGAATTTTTTTCAGTAACGGTGATATGATTTTTAAACACATTTCCGATATACATTTAAATAAATAATAATTTTATACATTAGCATCTGTCACTGAATGACGTTCAGTGCTCAGCCGTCAGAAAGAGCGGAACAGAATTGCGTGATGACGTACAGTACATCACAGACCCGCTGCCAGCGCTCAGCAGTAGTTGGTTTGGTAAGCTCCGTCGCGGAATGTTTTAGCAACAAAATCAGAACCCCTGAACGCAATACAGATGTGGATGAACAAGCTTCCATAAGTAAGGAGGCAAACGAAATAGTTGATGAGACAGGAAACACTAATTCAGTGGTGTGGAATAGTGATGGGTCGTTCTTGAACGATTCGTTCATTTTAAACAAATCTTTAATGTGACTCGGGAAGAATGAGTCATCTCGGGGAGTGATTCGTTTAGTCATGCATGCAGTGTTTGAAATTAACTTTTCTGATCACCGGCCAAAGTGGCCGGTAACTTTCTGAAGTTGTCAGCCAATCAGAATTTCTATAAGCCAAATCTTTACGTGGTGAAAATAAGAGATTATGAATTCCACTGAATGAAACTTTGATCATTTTATTAACAGTGCACGAAACACGCACCGATTTCAAAATTACTGGTTCCCACCACCGTTTTTTTCTTTTGTGTATTCACGGCAAATATAACAAAGCATGACCGCATTTTTACCATCAAACACTAGCCAATGACGACCTGCCATTTACAATAAAACTTCCTTCTCTTTGTTTCGCACGCTCTGTCAACATTTTCATCTTCTGCCTCCTTCCTCTTCTCACTTGTTCCTGATCCTGACGTCTGTCCTAAACACCGCAGCATTTTGATTTTAGCTTATTTCGCTGTCCAGCTCAGTCCTCTTTGCTCATCCGATATTTCCTATTTCTTGTTTGTATTTTGGCGCGGCGCTCTCGTCGTTGGTACTGTTTTAATAAAATAAAATAAAAAATAAAAAATAAAATAAAAATAAAAAATTAAATAAAATAAAATAAATAAAATAAAAATAAAATAAAATATAATTTTAATAGAAATTAAAATAAAAGCTTTAGTTTTGGAAGCTGCTTCCACATTTACATTTGTTAATTAATAAATGCCTTTATCTAAATAAGTAGAATGCAATACGATGTGAACCTTTTTTGTGCCAAGATACAAGAAACAGAATATATTTAAAAAGCTACAGAAACAGTTAAATAGAATACATAAAATGCAATTTATTTCCAGCCTTTACGCCAGTCTTCAGTGTCACATTTACTAAGGATACTAAGATTAATAGATGCTATTAATAGATTCATAAGAACAGCATTAAGTAAAGACATTATGCACGTCTTTACGGTCACACATTCTTTTGAATAAAAATATTCATCCTGCCAAAAAATTTTTTTTTTTAAATTACTATAAAACAATGTATGATCTAACCATTGGAATCATTTAAATGAATACCCAATATTATGTTATGAGTATCTGATTTGTCCTCTGCACACATGAGGCTACATGTGTAACGTAATGTGACATAAACAACGGTGATGTAACGTTTAGTCATGCCGCTATTATTTGGAGAAAATAGCTTGTTACGGGAAGCACTACACTATTTTGAAAACAGTCTCAAGTTACAGTCACACCACTGAGAATGCAGCCCAGTTAGTAACATCACAACCCGTAGTTAGTTACTCCAAAACAATGGATGATTATGTAAACATTTCCTCCAATAAATAAAGCTTGTTACTGCTGGATCCACAGTTTCAGCTGTTGCCAATTCAGGTTATTTTTTAATACAGCTTTGAGCTTCTGTATTATTTCCCAACTTACTTGATCTAGGGCTCCAGAGGGATGCTCATTGAGGGGAACACTATGGCTGTGGTCCACTGGGTTTATGGGGTGGGAGAGATCTCAAGGAGAGGGGGCTACGGCGCCACACCCTCTCTGTCATGAAGAACCATCCCAACGAGGGAGGCAGCAGAGAATGGACACCCAATGTAACCTGTGCAAAAAGAATTTACAGGAATTTTAGGCTATATTTACACAGCAGCAGAATATGGTCATCAGTCCTAAGGTGTGCTATACTGTTAAAAATCAGTAATAAAATAACAGACACTTACATATAAAAAAATATATATGTATAATATAAAAAACTAACAATTATGTAAAACTAAAAGTTATGTAACATCAAGTTTACATGAAAGTCATGCTATCAGTGCATATGAAAAACCTACACACTGAGACAGTCTAGTCATAGATTCATGTGTGTGCTGTGCAAAATCATTTTTTGCATTGCCATAGCAACTGTAAGGTCTGTTACACTACATCTAGTTATAAGCCACACTAATAAAGCCTAACGACAGCTTCCAAAGCGTTTATACAATTGCACCATATCCACATCTAGAACCACAGATTTCACAGATTGTGACTTTACGGAGGACCTTGATGGTTAAAAAGTGGGCAAACATTTCAAGCTCACGAAAAAAAGAAAGCATTTATGGCTTCATCAGGATTGTACCTCTATACAGGAATGGAAGTGAATGCCTTTTAGCTTTAGTATCACATACAAAATGGGTCTAGATCCAAATTTGTTTAAAAGTAGTCTATAGGTGTTTTAAATGAAAGTAACTGAAGTGTACAGAGAAAATGTAGCTATTTAATACCGGAGGTCACTGGGTTCACAGAGTCTGGGTCTGTAAAACCCAACGTGGCTGACTTAGGGCTCCAGAGGGATCTTCATTGAAGGGAACACTACGGCTGTGGTCCACTGGGTTAATGGGAGGGGAACTGGAGGACAGAGAGAGGGTAGCCTACAGAACCATAACCCTCCCTGTCATGCAGAACCATCCCACTAGGGGAGGCAGGAGGTAATGGGCACTCAATGCAACCTGCGGATGAATCACAAGAAAACATTAACTGGGATTGAGAGAATAAAAATTTATTCCACAATCATCAAATCGCTGTCATTGTAAAAGTCCCTTAAGACACGCATTATCTAACAGTGATGAAAGCCAGCACTGGCTCTAGCTTTGCCATAAAGTTTCATGAAAAGAAAGAGGTTATAAGATGAGGAGCTAATCTATTTGGATGCCAGCTTCGGGCAAGCAGCTGATCGGCACTGAGCTGTGATAAAATGAAAGCAAAGATGTCCTGCTGCGTTAATTAAGAACATTTAACTCCACCTCAACAGATGTAAGACCTAGGCCAGAGAGCACGGAAGGTTTGATTGATTGAGTGCTCGTGTGCGTTCTAGATTATAGCGACTAGGAAGCCATAAAGCTTTAGACTTCAGATGGGCCTTTGTTCTTGTTCCAGACCAGTATTCTCTACCAACAATATTGATTCTCATGGGGCCCTTAAGGAATTTGAAGTGCAGGCTATCAATTTAAGCACCGGTGGGATCACATCTTTTCATTTTTTAGAAAACAAGATTACCACCAGCATATTTGAAACAAAAACTGTAGGGCTACATTTATTAATAATAAATGCTATCTTCATTATTTTGAAACACAACCTAGATATGTATTGCAGTGGCATGATATTGAGCTTTATAACACAAATATTTGATTAAAATGCATTGGTATTTAATACAAAAAAACAGCCTGGAGCCTGCTTAAGACAAAGACAAAATAATTCATGTTTTACTTACAAGTTTTTCACCATATAATAAGAAAAAATTAAATGAGGAGGAAAAAATGCTTTTAAGAAGCTTGAGAAGTCCTATTGATTAGCCATTATTACATAAACATTATTCACGTCTTTACATAAAAAATATATAGCAAATGACCGTACCACCTCCAAACACTAGCCATACCGTATATCGATCACCGACAGCAAAACGAAACCTCAAAATGAAAATCTGTATTATATTACAATGCAAAGCTTATTACTTCTCTGCAGAAGTGGCAGTACATACCTCATATTACCTGATATGCTCTACTGTGCCCTTGAACTATGAGCCTAAATCTAAAATAGGTTACGATAGCGCAGAGTAGTCAAGCTAGGTGTGAATCCAATGGAATACACACAACATTAAAGCAACATACTGAATAGACTAGATGGGCACAAATGTCGGTATTAAGTGAGGAGAAAAAAAGAGAGACTGCTGCACGATACAGAATAAATTGGTTGTAGTCCATTTAACCGTTTGGTATTCATTAAATATTAAATATGCAGAATGTCACAAATCAGAATATTTTAGAAAGCACGGTTATGTAACACAATAGGATTTGGTCATGTATGAGAATTGCTGTTTATTTATCAAATTTAGTATAGACAGTAGAAATGAAAAGCAGCATGATCAAAGAATATCGAATGCCGTGGCTGTTTTTTAATAAAAACATCTTGCAAGCTCAGCTAACGTCAATATTTCCTTGTGTTGCTTTTTTTTTTAAACACTGCAATCATACGCAGTTCTAGTACCGTATGATGAGAAAGTCAAGATATCATAAAGTAATCAGTACACATGCAATGCACGTAGGTGTAGATTTTGATTTGGAAATCATAATAAACCACACTGGTTTATTCAAATGAGTGGTAATTAAGTACCAGCTATGATAACACATTAGCAAAATGCATCTATTTTGCAAGCAAATGCAGACGACAACCACAAATAATGCAGCACTTTAACTCTCAAACGTAAAGAACAGGGCCTTTCACATGTTATCGTCTATAAACGTACGTTTATAAATCATAAAATTGTTAGGCTATCTCAAACACGTACACACAACCACTCAAAGTTTGGGGTTAAGATTTTCTTCTTTAGATGCATTGAACTGACCCAAAAAAGGTTTGTTTTCAGGATCATGTGACATTGAAGACTTGAGAAAGGCTGCTGAAAGTAAACCGCATTTTAAAACGTTAAAATAGAATACATTTCAATACAAACTAGAAAGCATTTCAAAAGTCTGAGAACCCTTGTTTATCTATTCAGTTACTCAAAATATTTGTTAAGCATTTCTTTTAATGAGATCGTGTCAAGTCAAAGGGAAAGGGAAACTTGACTGAACTGAAATTTGACTGAGAGACAGACATTTTAGGAATGGAAAAGTATGATGCTGCTTATAAGATGTTTAGTGCATCTAATAGCACACTGTCCTTCTGAAGTCTATGAAGGACGTTGATATGAAAAGCAAAGCAACTAAAAAAGGACAAAGAAAAGAAAGTGTGTGTATAGTCATACACCAAAGCAAGGGAAAAAAGTGAGATTTTCACTGCAAGTGACTCTTCTAATGTGTCCACAGTTTGTGTAGTAATTACTTACATCTCCAAACAACGATAGATCTTACTAACATCTGTAGATGAAAACTCTGAACATGCACGTAACATCTGTATATAGACTGACTTTCAGGAAACATTCAAATTCAAAACACTTCAAGAAGCATAATGACAATAACCTCTGGAGAAACAGAGTGAATTAGGGCATAGAAGCAGATTTCACTAAATGTTTCCATCTGTATTCTCTGTTGACAGAAGAAGAGAGACGGTAAACTGGACTAATGCAACACAGAAAAATATCTCTCTAACTGATTTTTAGTAGTAAGACTCTAATAATAGACTACTTCCTCATTACTCACCGATACAAGCGTAAGAAACCTCTGAATTTACAAACTGAAGCAGTAAACCTAATGATAAAATCTTTCATATTTATTTGCTTAATATAGTCACCGACTGTGAACACCGGAGAGAATGGAACATTTATGAAAGCGAGATGACCAATGCCATTTAAAGGCAAAGCGTCTCTCTACGCACACGACACAACAACGAATGAAAATTTGTAGGTTTGATTTATATCTGCATTTATTTTCATCTTTAACGCAGGAACGTTTACTATGAAGTTTTACTGTGGGACGTTTACTGAAAAGAGTAGAGCCAATTTATGCTTTGCAGGTAACTTGGTATTTTACAAATAAGTCAAAATGCTAAATATTTAGAATAAGGTGTTGACTTTCAACCCCTTTCCAGAGTCCTAAAACAGCTGCTCAATGTTGACAAGTTCCCACAGCAGTCAGTCCCTCTGGATTTTGCTATTTCAATACATATTCAAGCAATCTCTGCATTATTTGCAATAGCTTTCCAGGCTAGAAAACTATTTTACTAGTCTTTTGTTTATACATTCAATGCCATAGAAACTTAACTGTCAACAGGATTGTTATTTATTTATTTTTTTTAGTTTTTTTTTTTTATTATTGTACATATAGCTAAATATTCTTTGATCAATAAATTTGTTAATTTGTGTTTGAAGATGAACCAAGATCTTATGGGTTTGGAACGACATGAGGGTGAGTAATTAATATCAGAAGTTTGATTTTTGGGTGAACCAACTCTTTAAATAACTGAACCCTTTTTTCTACTTTAGAGTCTCTTTGGACCAATTATTAAGATGGATTTGTATTTAAGCATTGGGTTGTTTCTTTAACAATCTGTTATTTTCAATCTCACTACAGATAAAACTTTCATTAAAACAGTTATAAGTTTGCTCATAATTAATAAATTAAGAACTTTTTTATAATAAGGGATATTAAAATGTAATTTTTTTTATACCAATTAAAACAACACACACACAAAAAACAAAGATTAAAATACGAATTACTAACAAAGCAAATTTAATTATGTTTTTCCCATTAAATTAATTGGGAGAAAATGTTATTGAATCCCTCCCACAGAAAAAAAGATCAAATATGCATGCATGTTTTTTTTGTTTTTTTTTTGTATTATTTTTAAGTAACAGCTGAATTTTTTTTTTAAGTTAAAGAGTAAAAAAGAGGTGTCAAAAATGACAAGTTTTATAACAGGACAGAGTGTGGCACATGCTCTCCATGGAGAAACTGATGTTTCACTCACACTGAGCTTGTTACAACATCCTGTACTTCTGAACTTTAGGAGCGAGACTGTCCCTCCCACCTCTGCTATCTGTAAATACAACTCCTGAGGCCAAGGAAGCAGTTAGCAGATGCTGCACTCGCAGAAACTGTTGCCCCTCGCCCAAACTTCCATGCAAAGGGAAAGCGGAGTTTGGCCATCGTACGCCGTTCCCGTGCGCCTTGATACAAAACCCTGAGTTGTTGTTAAGCTCAGGCATGATCTGATAACAAGACATGGGACACCGAGCCCCGGGTCCCTCTCGCCATTCTCATTGCACAAGGTGGGCGTCTGTTCACTGGCTTGAGCAGGCTTGCTTTCCTGTCCCTCTCGTTCGTTCATTTGCTAGTTCGCTCTGGCGCGCTCTCCCTACCCCCACACATTCTCACAGGCTGCTGCACAAGCTTTTTTTCGAGAGAGATGTAGGTCAGCTCTCTGACGTCTAGGGAGGCACAGCTGAGCGCCCCTCTCATCGCTGCGGCAGAGAGAGACGCTCGCACCGACATGCAGGGAAGGAAACTGCAAGAGCGCGCCATGCCATATCCTAGCCTTTTGGTCATGCTGGAATCTGGATTTGACTGCTGATCATTTACTCACTGAGTTGTGAGGATATGTAAACAAAAACATGATGGAGATTTGTAAGACTATACAGCAACTATATTATCAATAGCTGAATTGTATGAAAATACTTAAATTACTTGAGATTTAGTATAACATCCATACATACATAGTATATACACACACAAAATCTGTTTTTCTCTTTTTTTGTCTATGAGCGATTAAATTATTAGGTTAAAGTTATAAGACGGGTACACTCCCCTGTTTAATCAAACTAAAGCATAAACAAAACACTTTGAAAACAAGGAAGTCCACATCTTCTATCTATCTCCTGGCAGGTTCATGTAAGGGACATGCTTATATGAATATGTGCTGGAATGTCGAGGGGTGACAGTGAGCTGTGAATTCTGACCACAAGCTTTGCATATTTGGGGCCTTCAAAAAGTATTAAAGCTTTTTTCAGAGGTAAACAAAGCAAGCACTTGAACAAGTAAAACGATATAAGGCAGGATAAAATTCTATTCAGCCAAGGAAGGTAAATTAATAATAACAACGATTTATTATATATATATATATATATATATAATTAATAATAATACCAATTATTTATTATTAAAATATATATATAAATATACACACACATTTTTCTTTTGCTTTAGCATGTAAAATATTCTACAACTGTAGATATTAAAACAAGATTTTCACAGCCATAACTGAAAAATAACATTAAAATAACATGGTAATTAGCATGTTACTGTCAGCAATAATAATAATAATAATTTCTAAGAATAATCAACCTAATACCATTAATATTATTATTACCAATATAATAATATAACATTTGTAACAAAAACAATAATTTTTACTACAATTATTAAGTTAAATGTTATTAGAAAATCTTACACTCATTAAACTCATCAATTGTTTTAATTGATATAACTGTAGTCTCTCCCTAAATGCACTTCAAAGGGGAAAAAGCTAAGATTTATGGCAGGATAAAATAGTATCCAATGTTGCTGAGACAATGATAACAACAAAAACTGGTATAACGGGTTGGTGAAATAATAACAACAAACAGCTATTTTAATTATCATTAAGAATTCAGCTACTATAATAATTGTTGTTTTTATATATTAGTATAATTATGAATAATTATAATTAGCATCCGAAAAAAAATTAAAAAAATATTTTAAACTGTAAATAAAACTTTTTGAGTCCATTCTACTATTTCAGCCTTTCTGCTTCACAATTCTGGGTTTAATTTAACCGACTTGATTATTTGTGATTCAAAGTAAATCATTCACCTGTTTTTGACAGAATGTTAACTGGTTTGTAAATATTATTAATACTATTATTAAACTCAAATGATTTAAAGATTTAAATAACTGAATTCTCAACTAAATCAAGGCAAGTCTGCAGATACAATTAAACACTGTCAAACTTGAGGTGTCAGTAATCACCGTGCCTCTCGACGTGACATTAGCTTGCACTTCCGTCAAATGCACCAAGATCTGTATTTCACCGTATGAAAAAGAGATACGACCAAATGCATGTCAATCGCTTTTCCACCTCTCTGGTAAACTAACCCATATATCTGAGCCAATGTTTATGCATTTTGGTGTTTAGATCAAGTACCTCTAGCTGGATCAGCCCTGCCACATGCTCCCTTTAATCAAGAACAACAAATATTAAACACGAACGCATTCCATTTACCTGTTTTGTTCCGTTCTTCTCTTACAGATGCTCGATGAACTTTGAGAAGGCTTGGAGGATGGTGTTTGCTGGCTGATACTGCCAGACGTAGCGATTAGTTATGCATTCAGTCAGATGCAAATATTTCTACAAGCCCAGCGCCAACGACTGAGCTTGCATTTGAGAGGTAAGTGGAGAAAAGCGCAGTGCATTTTATTCAGAATAATTCAGTTAGTGTGGGGCTATGCTGTTCGTTAAACCTTCCAGTTGAAGGCTAGCTAAGCTAACGAGGTTAGCGGGCTAATTTCAGAAGCTATTTTAAATCCAGGACGCAGTTTTTCTCTGTTAAACTCCGGGTGCTTGTTGTCGTAAATGGAATTGATAAGCTGCTTCTTTATTCTCTCCCAGAGCTGCAGTGCTGCTGTCATCCAAATCAAATGGTCATTTGTGTGTTTAATTCTCGCGTTCATCTCTCCCCACCGCCATTTTCATCCTCGAGCTACACAAACAAACAGGAGGATCGCTCACGTCACGCAGAAGGTGCGCGACCGCGCTGATCTCTATGGCATAGTTTGAGGCGGTTGCTTAGCGACGCATGACTTGGAGATCTGATTGGTTGCGCACGTTTGTGCGCGATTGAGGAATCGCTGGGCTGCGAAGCTTATGGGCGTAAAATGACGAGGCCCACCAGAGTAGGGTAGAGAGCGCGCTCGCTCGCGGTGGCTCATCGGGGTATGGGCTTGAATTAATATGACCTAAGTTTGCCTTGATTTTGACGTAAAATCCACTGGAGTGTTGTGTCATTATCGTTTACCCCACTTTCCAGTGTATGGAAGCTCGATTTGATTTTTATGCGCTTGTTTGCTTACGCTGGGTGTATCGAGGGTCAAGTCGTGTTTTTATTTTGCCTTCCCACGTGGGAAATTGGCGTAAGGTGGCAAAAGTGAAAGCGGGTGAAACAAGTCGATGATTTAAACGTTTTATTTGACCTAGGCTGTTTTACTGCGCGTTACGTTTTGACATTTCTTATTCATCCATTCGAAGTTTGGACTTGGATGGAAGTTGGATGATCTGTTAGCATTTTTTTTTTCATTCACAGATATCAGTCATTCTTTAATAATTCTATCCAGACCGTGTATTGAATTAATCGACTAAATAATGCAGATGACAAATTATCAATGCTTTAAGGTTTGCATCGTTAAATGCAGAAGGAAGACGAAAGCTATAAAAACAAGCCAAAAATAAAAGCAAAGTTTGATTAACACCCTGCAAACTGGTGGTGGGGCAACATAGTAGACTGTAATGATTACCTTATCATAATATGGCCCATATACATTTATATGACACAGCCTACATTGAATAGCAATAAATGCACTAGGTTTTTGTTAAATGGAAAAGAAGTCTATTGTCCATCTGTTTTGTAATTGTGTATACACAGGTATTTTCTGGATGGATATGGAAATTTTCATTAGAAGGAAAACAAATATTGTATTTTCCTCCTCATTGGAAAAGCATGGTGTTGAAGCAGTTTTCAGGTTTCAAGTAGCTACATCTATACAAACACATTGCATACAAGCCAGCATTCTTCTCTGGTAGTTGAGTCATATCAACTGAACCTAACCCCAACTTTAAGAAGAACCTGGATAATTGATGATTTTCACAAACAAGCATTTTCAAATCCCAAAACTTTAAATTTTAAATGGGGCTTGACTCCAGTTGTACGTTCATACAGTCAGAACTCTAAACACAACTGAAAGCTGCTGTTTGAACGAAGCACTTAGAGACTCACACCGGTAAAGAAAATACGGTTGTCAATCTTGTAATCTTTTGCTTTGTGAACGCATATTTTAAAAGGCTGTAAAGTCAGTCTCACAGTCTCAAAGGTATGCTGAATCTGAAGTAATTTAAAAGGTTAGTTCACCCAAAAATGAAAATTCTGTCATTAATTACTCACCCTCGAGTCGTTTCAAACCCACACCTTTATTCATCTTCGGAACACAAATTAAATATATTTTTGATGATCAGAGAGCCATCAGACCCTCCATATGACAGCAACACAACTGAAACAATCCCAAAAACGTAGTTAAAAAAAACAATTTAATAGCATTCTTAATTATTAACCTATTAATACTTCTTGCTAAAATTAATATTCACCGCAGTAAATTCTTGTCAAAATCCTTTATTTATTGTTTTTAAAAAAGAGGTTCAGTAGAAGAAATAAACCGAAGTAACATCGTACAAATAATCCAGAAGATGGCGGTAAAGCAACGGTTAATCCTCAAAGCCAGGCAGCTTCTTGCGAACAGCATATTTTTTTCAGATTAGATTAGATTACTAATCAAAACTCTTAATATCGAGGGAACAATCACTAATAATCCTCATCAATGATCATTATTAAAAAAAAAAAACGATTTTATAGAGGCAGCCTGTTTCTCTGTTTAACAGTGTCATGTTCCAGTCTGTTTTGGTTTCGTTTTTGTCTCTACGTGTTTTGCCCTTATTTTGGTATTTCCTGTCTCCCTTGTAATTATTAGTTAATTTGTTCCTATTCGTGCCCCACAGGTGTTTTGAGTAGAGTTTGGTTTTGTGGCTGTGTTTCCCAGTCTCAGTCGTTAAATGTTAATCATGTTCCAAAGGTGATTTTGTGTTACTTGCCTCATTGAATCCTATGGTCCTAAGTTTGTTCATTAAAAGACTATTATTTGTTACCCCTAAATCTCCTTTCCTGCTCGGCACCATAACAGAACGACTGACCACAACAGAAGATGGACTGGGCTGAGGAATTCCTCTTTCGCTTTCTCCTAGTGCTTCTGAGCCCTTGGCCGCTAGAGCACCATCCAATGAGGCTCATGCTATGAGAGCACCGTCCAATGTCCAATGCAGGCTCCCCGTAAGTGCATCCAGTTCCCTGCTGATTTCGTTCCGCAGTCACGGCCAGGAGAGCCGTTCCAGTTCCCAGTGGATTCCAAAAATTAAAAAGATTTAATGCGTGGTTCCAGAGAGACCCTGTGAGGCTGCTTGTACTTCTTGTTAAGGCGGAGGGCATCTCCAGTCTTACATATGCTGCAATTTTGTTTGTAGTCTATCCTAGACCTACATTAAAGCCGTAACAGCCCTCACAATCCCTGCACACTATATATATATATATATTTTTTTTTACAGCTGGCCGAATGATTTCTTAATAAAACTTGTGCCTATTCAATGTCTTTTGTTCAGAGCCGAGAAAGTAATCAAGCTTGTTCCTG
>JAUMHG010000067.1:14642336-14673621 GCA_032359395.1 Enteromius anoplus | reverse complement strand
AACGCTGAGAAACAGCCAATCAGAGCAGACCTCCTCATTACTATTCATGAACCTTCCAAATAA
The DNA here is from genome assembly GCA_032359395.1 of Enteromius anoplus. Lineage (NCBI taxonomy): Eukaryota > Metazoa > Chordata > Actinopteri > Cypriniformes > Cyprinidae > Enteromius > Enteromius anoplus. The sequence goes on along the minus strand of JAUMHG010000067.1, from coordinate 14,673,558 downwards.
GGCAAAAACAGACTTTCATTCTAGGGTCAAATTCTAGGGTTGTAAATGGACCTGTAAAATACTTCTTTCTGATGATTTTTTTTTTTTTGAAAATCTATTACATTTAGATGCATCACACATAAAAAGGATGAACTTGTTTGCTTTGGTTTGATTGTGATGTAAAATACATCCTCGTTTCAGCTGTTTTGCACAATGCGTTGTTACTGCAAATGTTTTCTTACTGCTAATTTGGAGAGTCAGTCAGTAAGTGTAATGTTGATATTCTGCATTTTTGCCTAAACAGTGTTTTTATTCCTTATAGCAAGTCACCTACTATCCTTCATGATGGCCCAATGTCCAACTCTCCACTGACCCTTCACTGATCATCCAGGGGCCACATCACTCGGTGTGCGCCTCTCCACACCTCACGGTATCATGGGGGACGCAGTCCAGATGCACTTCAGCACAGTGGATTACGTGATTTTCGTTGTTCTACTAGTGGCCTCTGCAGGAATCGGCCTGTACTATGCCTTCTCAGGGGGTTGTCAGAGGACCACACAGGAGTTCCTGCTGGCCGACCGCAGCATGCGCTGCCTTCCGGTGTCCCTGTCACTGCTGGCCACCTTTCAATCAGCAGTGGCCATCCTGGGTGCCCCATCTGAGATTTACACTTATGGCACACAGTATTGGTTCCTGGGCTGCTCCTACTTCCTGGGCCTGCTCATCCCAGCACACATTTTCATACCAGTTTTCTATCGGCTCCGTCTTAGCAGCGCGTATCAGGTAGCACTTTAGTAATTCATTGTGTTTTAGAGACTGGGGGTATGTGTTTTGGAGAATTAGAATCGGTTTGACCATTTCACAAATCAGCCAGTGAATAAAAATCATTATCTAGTAATCATTAAACAACTGGAAAGTTAATGAAAAAAAAATATGGATATTCATTGATGTTAAAAGGGTGGGAACTTTGTAAATTGACCTGTGAGTTCAAAATTGAAGCATTCTAACTAGTTGTCTTTTGGACCCCACTTTTTGTAAATGTTTTGATAATAACATAGTTTCAGGAGGATCGCTAGATGAATTAATCACGGCTGGCACCGCATTACCTAATCAATTACCTCGTTTGTGATCGCCAATCATATTTCTCCTGCCTACTACAAATTAACCAGTTTCCCTTTCCTTCGCATCTCACTTTCACTCACCTTCCCATCTCCTCCTAGCTCCACGTCTTCGGGGGCATGCGGAGATCGAGCCGGACACCGAACCATTAAACCTTGCTAAGGTTCGGAGTCTGCCGATTCTCCCGGCTCGCTCCCTGGACAGCACGCCAAATTTTTGTGAAAACATTATAAATCGTTCAGTATAGCAAAGTAAATCCCAACATTATATAAAAATATTTGATCGCATAATTCTAAGAAATCAAAACCACACATTACAAATACATTACAGTATATTAGATACTATCCAGATGTTTGGGGGATGTTTTTTTTTATTATTTCTTATTACATTTGATCAATTTAATGCATGTAGGATGAATTCATCTCAATCCATCTGACAAAATTATGTAATATTTGTTGCTATAATAATTGCTGCCCTCCAGCTGTACCAAAACATGCCCTGTGGGGTTTTACGTGGTTTCTGTTTGTATTAAATTCTTCTTCTTCTTCTTCATAGTATCTGGAGCTTCGTTTTAGTAAAAGTGTTCGAATATGTGGCACTGTGACCTTCATCTTTCAGATGGTGAGTAACTGGATGTGAGCATTAAAAACCTTTAGGAGTATAATCTAATAATCTAAAGTAATATTGTTTTTTTACTCCAGTTTTGTTTGGCACAAAGACACCCTGTTGTCAGTATGAAAATGTGAACCTTCACCTACAAACTTTTTCTGACCTCCCCCACCCCCCCTACTGATATGGAGAATATTTTACTCAGCATTGTGGATCAGCAAGTGTAATGATTTTCTGAACTATCAGTTACTAGACGGGAAGATTAAAAAAAACTAATTATGTCCGAAAACAATCTTGTGTGCTTGCAGAAAAGCATTACAACTGTTAACTGTCAGTTTATGTTTATATGCAGGTGATATATATGGGGGTTGTTCTGTATGCTCCAGCACTTGCACTTAATGCAGGTAACTGAGACTATTAATGCATTACAGGACACACATGTTGATGCATACCACATAAGTAGTTGATTTGTAAATGTTTGAAATTGTTTGTGATCACAGTAACAGGTTTTGACCTTTGGGGCGCAGTGCTGGCTATGGGATTGGTGTGCACATTTTACACAGCTTTGGTAAGCTGTGCATCAGTTTATCATCTCATTACTTACATGCTGCACAAGGTTTTTTTTTATTTTTAAAGAAATGAACACTTCACCAGATTGGAAGGAATTTAATTGAAAAGGAAAAGAAAATACGTTTATACTGATGATCTTCTCTTCTTCAGGGTGGTCTGAAAGCGGTGATCTGGACAGATGTGTTTCAGACAATTGTGATGTTTGCGGGGCAGTTAGCTGTGATAATAGTCGGTACCCATCAGGCAGGTGGTATCGCTGAAGTTTGGAGGAAAGCACAAAACGGCAGCCGTATCTCAGGCCTTGAGTGAGTGATGCAATTCATATTAGAGTATCTAAACTGTTCCTTTAAGATTATGTAACAAAGACTGTTCCACATGCTGGAACTATAACTGAAGCTCACATTCTTTGTTTTGTTTGTCCCCATGGCAGCTTAAACCCTGACCCTTTAGAGAGGCACACATTCTGGACTCTGGGAGTCGGGGGTGTTTTCCTTATGCTGGCCCTGTATGGAGTGAATCAGGCTCAGGTCCAGAGATACCTCAGCTCCCGCACAGAGAAAGAGGCCATCATGTAAGAAAACACCCAGCTCTCCCACACTCTGGTCAAGTCAATAGAATGTGAAACTGTGACGTTGTTTTGTGCACCATCTGTGTTGGTTCTTCTGTGTTTGTGTTAAATTACTGTAACAAAACCCTGTGGTTTCTGAGCAGCCCGTTGATATGCTATGCTAGTATTTGTATTTAGTGGTTAATATTTGTTTAAATCAAGGGGTCAGTACATCTGGAAATGATTTTGGGGGTGTCTTGTTCTTCAGGTCCTGTTATGCAGTGTTCCCATGCCAGCAGATCGTGCTCACATTGGGCTGTTTAATGGGTCTGGTTATGTATGCCCGATATGGGGAGGAGAGCCCGCTGGATCAGGGCTATGTTAAAAGTAATGACCAGGTCAGACACAAAAATTTTTAAAAAAAAATATATATATTTTTTATATATATATGATAAATAAATAATTGTTTAACTTTCTATTAATCTGTTATATTTTTCTTTTGAACAAAATGTTTTACAGTTTGCACAAAAATATTAAGAACTGCTGTTTTCAACATTGATAATAAGAAATGTTTATTGAGCAACCAATCAGCCTTTTAGAATGATTTTTAAGCATCATGTGACTCATTTAAAATATATTAAAATTGTTATATATTAACAATAATATTCACAATATTAGTGTTTTTACCTTTTAATTGCAAACATTAAAATATTACCAAACCCATATAGAAAGCAAAATAATAATAATTTTTATGCAACAGCTTGTTGTGACCTTTCAATTCTGCCATTCAATTCTGTATCCTTCTTGTTGTCCTTTTTATATCAAAATGATCACACCATTTGACAGCTATTATGGGAAAATCACTCTCCACCTCTCTCTCCATCTGCAGATGGTGCTTTACTTTGTAATGGATGTGTTGAGAGATCTTCCTGGTTTACCAGGACTGTTTGTGGCCTGTCTGTTTAGTGGAGCTCTCAGGTATCAACCAATTTTTGGGAGGAGAGTTCATTCTAGTACGTTATTTTACATTTTATTAAGATGCTGGCTTACTTTAAATGGTATCTTATTTATCTTACAGCACAATCTCATCTGCCTTCAACTCCCTGGCAACGGTTACCATGGAGGATTTGATCAAACCTCATGTACGACCCATGACGGAGGCCCGTGCCACCCTGTTATCAAAAATGTTGGGTAAGCTATTTTACAGTAACCGTGTAAAAGGCGGAGCTTATTATTTCAGTATTTTTCTATGAATCATATAATGATGTTTACAAGATAATGTCCTTACTAAGCTAAAAGGCAATCCTGGGAAGGTGGAATAAATGTTTTTTGGTCTTTAAATTCCCCCACAGCTCTTGCCTATGGTTTTGTGTGTCTGGCTATGGCATACATCGCATCTTTAATGGGCTCTGTGCTGCAGGTGAGGCTTTTATGTAATTATAAGATTAATTTAGTGTGATGCATTCATAGAGTTAGAAATAATCTGTTTATTCCTCATCTCTTTAACATCCTTAGGCAGCACTCAGTATATTTGGGATGGTGGGTGGACCCCTTCTAGGTGTTTTCTGTCTCGGGATGTTTTTCCCTTGGGCCAACTCCACTGTAAGTCGAACAAGCAAAGCATCCACATAAATTCTCAACTGGTAAAACAAATTGGGGTCGGTTAGATTTTTTTTTGTTGTCGATGGTTCATTCTCATCAAAGCTGTTTGACCAAATTCATTTGATCAAAAATACAATAAAAAAATAGTCATTTTGTGAATGTGAAATATTTAAAAATTAAGCTTTCTATTTGAATCGATGAAAAATGTGTATTTATTTTTGTGATGCAAAGATTGTCGTTACTCCAATCTTCAGTGTCACATGGTTGTTCAAAAATCATTTAAATATGTGATTTTGTTGCTCAGACATTTCTTATTATTATCACTTTTGAAAACGGTTATGCTGCGCAATGAATTTTTTTGATACATTTGTCCATTTTCTAGTATTTTTTTTTTTTTTTTCCAATGACAGCAGTAAAGTCTTCACTTGTTGATCAGTTGAATTCATTCTTGCTTTAAAAAGTATTATTATTACTTTAAATCTTACTGACAGTTTGAATTAGTCACTAATACAGCTAGTGGAATTCATTCAACAATTAAATGTATTATTTCATTTCATGGTCTAAGTGTGTTTTCAGGGTGCTCTGGTTGGCCTGGGATCAGGACTGATCATGGCTTTCTGGATCGGTATCGGCAGCTTTGTTTCACGAATGCCTGCATCTGCATCACCTTTGATAAATGCCACTGTCATACCTGATGTGGGAAACATGACAACAGCTGTGATGACGACACTCCTTACACCTAAACCCAGGTTCCTGTTTGTTTAAAGCAATGGGGGCTCCAGAAATTCCTGTTATTAAGTGCTTGATTACATCAGAAATCAATTATTTTAGCTTCTGAAGCCAGTTGCTTAGATAAATCATAGCTACTGTATATTATAGACCGTAATTGGCTCATGGATCTTCTTGTCTTCTCAGGCCTTCTGGAGTTCAGGCTTTGTACTCTCTATCATACATGTGGTACAGCGCTCATAATTCTGCCACAGTTGTTGTGGTGGGACTACTGGTCAGCTTTCTCACTGGTAAAGTGTGTTTCCAAAACACATCGAACACTCTTAGTATCCTAGGTTTTATCAACGAGTCTTTAAAGCAGGTCAAAGTTTTGCTGCTGATAAAGCTTCCTTCGGGAATATGTTGCATGTTGTCTAAACTGTAAAATGTTAAAGATAGGGTTTAAATTTGTTGGCCTAGTAAGATTACACAACTAATTGAGGTGTTTTCAAGTCTGCAAGGTGGTGCTAGTGGGCTTGCAAAAGATTTTAGAGAAGATGTGTAAAAAAAAAGCTAAACGAATGTGCATAGTTATGTGAAAAAAAGGTCTTTATAAATACATTTCAATTGAGCCTGCTTTTATATTATAATTTTAGTAAGATTCACGATACAAAGCAAATATATTTAATATTTAAATGTGTTTTTCATTTAGTAAAGTTACATATAAAAGCTAGTCATTTTAATTTTGAAAACACATTTTAAGAATATCAATGACAACTGACCCAATAGATGCGCTGATATTTAGTCATATACAGAGTATTATATACATTAAAAAAAAAACACAAATCTAGGTTATATAATAGGAATGTTGTATTATTAATATACGATAAATATTACTATTTATTAGGAACGTGTTCCTAAAAATATATTATAAGCTTTTATTTTAATTTATATTTTAGTAATTGTTTTGTAATTTTCTTTTTTAATGTAGTTTTAATTTTAATTTTAATTTGTTAAATTTTAGTATGTCATGGCAACAATAGTATGACAGATTTTTTAATTTTTATTTCATATGTTGTGTTTCAGTCCCCCAAATGTATTTGGAATCATTTTAGTTTTAGTTTATCAATAACAACAGTGAACATTAGGCTGCAACAATAAAGTGTTTGTGCTTTCTGTTCACTCAGGGCCCTGGAAAGAGAAAGACTTAAACCCAGGTACGATTTACCCTGTGCTTGGCAATTTGCTGTTCTTTCTGCCCCAGCGCTACAGGGAGAAACTCTGCTGTGTTACTCCACTGGAAGACAATGTAAGTCACTAAAAGGCCCGGAATCAAAATACAATTTCAAATACAGCATTCCTGTTTCCATTATGAATGTTTATGTATGTATGTATGTATGTGCCTATGCTATAGTCCAAAGGCCTGGATGGTCAGCCTTTCCAGATGGCCCAGAAAGAGAGCAATGGCGTTGCCTATACTAAAGAGGAAGACAAGCTCAGGGAAGAGGAAGGGGAAAAGATAACCGCCCAGCCTACTTGTAATATTGCCCATACAGTGCAGGAAACAGCTTTGTGAAATCTCCACACAGCCTGAGCCTGAAGGGTCTTAGTTTCCCACAGGCTCCGGGAAGAAAATGTCAGTAACGATGCCAAAATCTCACTGTTTTCTCCTCTTGAATTTGGTAAGAAGCTTAAATCCATAAGCTGTGGGTTATATTGTGGGCCTTTCGCAATATTGGAGGGCTGTGCCCTCAACTGTCTGTGATTGAGGCAAGGAGTTGTCTTATTTATGTAGTGCTTTATGATGTCAGTGGTCTGTCATAAAATTGTATTGTGTTTAGATCTTGAAGTCAAGCTGAAGCGACACAAGCGATCACATAAATCTTTCGGTTTACATGTCTTAAATGGAATCTGAAGAATACTAGTTGAAACTAAATCAAGGAAATCATGCTGAACGTCCGGTTTATGATGAGTGGTTTAACACCACGGTTTGCACAAATCTGTAGTCATTTAATGTGAGTACTATTTAAATTTGGGGATTTTTCTCTCCCAAAGATTTTATTTCGTCCAAAGTTCACTACATTAGCCCATTAGCCTTTCCATTCTGTTTGCCTTGAAAGTGCCATTGTCAATGTGTCTGTTCCCTAAACTGAGGTGTAAGTTTACAGTGAATGAAGAATTGCTTATATTGCCAATTTTACATGTAGTAAACTTTTAGCTTAACATTCATGAAAAGACCTTCTGCAAGTCTAATATTGTGATACAACGAATCTAATGCATGTTGAATTTAGTTTTCTCATTGAAGCCCATTGTTTGTGACAAGTGCCTCCTCATATGAATGTATGACGTCGTTTCGTGAATGGACTGTTGCTTTAGTTTGACGTTTCATCATCTAGTCCAAATGGAGCATGGACCGGACCCTGATAAGACCGTTTTTAAACCATAAAATTCCCATGATGCTTTGCATTGTGAGGGCCTGGCTAACTGTACTTTTAGCATCTCAAAAAAATCATTTTAGTACATTTGAGTTTTTTAGAAAACGGTCGTGTTAAAAATGTAGACAAGTTCTTTAAATGTTATATACGGTGACCGGGAGGGGACGTCTTCGGTTCACTTAGTTTTGTCGTGGCCACGACTTATTAACTCGTGGGAACGTGATAATATGTCGTGGCCACGAGATCGTTTTTCGAGGTAACAACATCCTTATGTTGTGGCCACGAGAAAAATATGTTGTTCCCTCAACATAAAAAGTTGTGGCCACGAGTTTATTGCATAAACAAACCTGCGTGACCATAGCACCCCGGGATTATAGAGATTAATTTTTATTACATTAAACATTTATTGTACTATTTGTATAATCTTCTATTATATTAACTTATTAGGGCTATATTTTTATATTTATTTCATATATTTATTTCCGGAGTATAGGTGTATAAGAGCGCAGAAATAAAATTAAATAAATTTAATTCCAGCCTTTAAACTGCATTTTAAATTCCAGTCGCCATAATCAAAGCTTTATTAGGCTACGTTGTATTGCACATATTTGTATTATATATTGTTATATGATATTATATTATATTAGAATTATTAGAATATTAAAGTCAGAACGTTACGTAAAAAGATTGAAATTATAGGCTATAAATATAATAGGATTATTACAAAGACGTTGTGCTAATGGATTTTTAATATTTATGTAATATTTATTTATGATAAACTTAATATAAATGGTGTTTCGCTTACATTGCGTGCAATATATTATTTGATATAGGCCCAATAAAACAATAAATTAATACATTTATATAGTGCTTTTAACAAACATAAAAAATATGAAATATTTTTTATAATACAGTCATTTTTATAATTATTATTAATTCAAAATAAAATAATACCGAATCCATCTCTGATACTTTTTATATTAAGCATTTATATTAAGTTTATCATAAATTAATATGACTTTAATATTAAATGTCCATTAATGCATCGTCTTAGTAATAATTATCATCAACAACAACAACATCATTATTATTAGCCTATTATATTTATAGCCTATAATTTCGATCTTTTTAATGTTCTGACTTTAATATTGTAATAATTTTAATATAATATTCAACATATAATAATTAATAATATAGTCTAATGGCTAGTGCAGCCGTTGGATCATCTTTTTCGTTGAGGAATGAATCATTCACGCATTTTTATTTGCAAATGAAAACACAACACGCTTATTTATCATCTGGCACGGGCATAAACAGTCCACAATTATAAAGGATACTAGCACTTTACAAAACGTTACTAGACCTATACTCCGGAAATAAATATATGAAATAAATATAAAAATATAGCCCTAATAAGTTAATATAATAGAAGATTATACAAATAGTACAATAAATGTTTAATGTAATAAAAATTAATCTCTATAATCCCGAGGTGCTATGGTCACGCAGGTTTGTTTATGCAATAGACTCGTGGCCACGACTTTTTATGTTGAGGGAACTACATATTTTTCTCGTGGCCACAACATAAGGATGTGAACTGAAGACGTCCCCTCCCGGTCACCGTAGTTGTAATAGCGTATTCAGATGTTTGATCTTGGATCTTGAATATATTTGTTGTAGTATCATGTAGACTAATTGTTGATTGACCATAATTCTCAGTATTTGTGTATGGATTGATTCGGTTGCACTCATTTTCTTGTCATTTGATGTTATAGTGGCATTTTCTGTGCTTTGCTGTCTCGTCTTACTTCAGACCTCAGTCCATACCCATTTGTAGTTGCTGTAGGTCCTTGTATTGTGCCTATGACTGGAATGAAAGCTTTCTCTGAACCCGTCACAATCTCACAAGCACAGGCAGTCGATTATATATTCAGGTTATACGCTCTGGGTCAACAGTTTGTGGAAGTCTCACATCTACTGGCATTTTTCTTTGGTTCTTTATTGTGGGTCTATCATCTTGGGTCATTGTTTTACATGCACCTTTTTTTTTTAACATCTTACGCAATGAACACCATCATTTTAGGACGCTACTTGATGTTTTTTTTTTTTTTTTTTTTTTTTTTTTTTTTTTCATTTGGTTCAATCTATTAATGATGACATTCTGGCATTAAAATGAGAAATTAGTTCCAGGATTTTAGTGACTTGAGAATTCCAATCAAAGTGCCCAATACAGATCATCTCTTAATTATAAAATGTAAACCTAGCTTTGAATTTTGTCATTATTGTGTAGAAGACCTATTTTGTTTTACATTATTAGTTTCATAATGTCTGTATGTGTAAGACAGGATCATGTAGAGTTGCCATCTGTCATACCAGAAATTACTTGAATTATGCGTGCACAAAAAAAACTCCTCCTTATAGTATAGATCATTTGCATTTACAGACTTAATATTGCATCAGAATTGTTCCATTGACCATTTCTCTTTGTCCTACGAATGTCTTAATTCAGAATGGATCCCCACTGTGAGCAATCAAAGGAGGAATAAATCACCACAAGCACATTTTACAACTGGACAAATTAAGGCACAGGCAGGGTTTGATCTATTTTAAACTATGCTGTCCTACAATCTAAAACTGTGTAACCTTAAGGGGGCCCTATGTGAAAAAAACTACAACACTGTACTGTGAGAATTGTTTTTTTATTACATTTTTAAAGACTCATTTTCTATGGAAAGCGCAACTCGCGTTAGTGCAAAATAAATATTTAGATACATAATATTTATGTTTGTATAAATATTATGAGAATATTTTATTTTTTTAATAGCAGTGTTCCTATTTTATTTCGCCAAATATGCATTCCAGAAACCATAAGCAATGGAGTCTGACCAGCTTCATTGGTTTGGTCGTGCCTTCACTTAGTGTCTCTTTATTTGATTGGTCGTGAAAGTTCTCGCCAAGAACTTTCCGCTATGTGAAAAAGAGGCAGTTGCATTGGCCTGCAGAGCGTCTATAAGCGATGATACCTTTATTTATATAGATAAATGCAGAATAGATGAACAAATATAATTAGCCACTCTAGTGGGCATTACTTTAAATCATGAACACTCATTTTTTTTCCTCTTGATGAATTATTTGTAATGAGAAAGTGATTTGTCTGGATAACAATAAAAATGTGTTCCCGACTGTCTTAAGTGAATTCTGTCTTTACTACGTATTACTGTCACTAATTAAAAGTGCTTCAATAAAGTATTGACTGGCATTTTACGCAGTTTAACATCAGCATTAAGTTGATTCATGTGGTCCCATTCAAAACACTTGTCACACGGTCCAGTCATTATAATGTGATTATTTTAATGCAAAAAAATTAAGGCACATAATACAAATTCAATTAATACATTTCTAGGATCAAACAGTGCTGTTGCGTTTGTAACGTAACGTAATGCATTTGTTTATACTAGTTTTTGACCGTTATGATCAGGATAAGCCATGTGTTGGGGACCAGGGCTTGTTTTTTTTTACTTCATGGGAATCTCTTGTTTAAATACATTTATCTTTGCATCTAAACAGTGAGTTCCATTACTCCTATGAATAGGAATAAAGAGGACATAGAGCTCTTCATTTCTTCTTTCTCTTTTCTACAATCTTGACAAAGTTCTGAACATCCTCTGCCAATAACTGTGGCTCCTCCATAGCAGCAAAGTGGCCCCCGCGAGCCATGGGAGTGTAACTCTTGAGCTTATGGTATTTCTGCGTCACCCACAATTTAGGGGTATATAACAGCTCCTTGGGGAAAGAGGCCACACCGGCCGAAACGTAAACCGGAAGCCTATTGGGTCAAAAGATACAGACATTGCAGATGAATGTCATTAGACTTATTAGAAGTTGATCAGAAGTGATATTTCAAATATTAGTTTATCTCACAAATAAACACTGAAGACCCGAGTAATGATGTTGACCATTCATTTTGAAATGTTACCTAGTTCACTTACTTTGCATGGGGCTGGTTCAGGCCTTTGCCGAAGTTCTCCTTGTAGAAACGCATGGAGGATATAATGCACCTAGAGGTCCAGTAGATCATCACATTTGTCAGGAGATCATCAAGAGAAAACTTCCTGTTGGGGAATCGACAGATCCTTTAACCGAACACACATTTGATTAACCTATAATAAAGCTGAACTTAAATATGGCTACCTCTCCAGCCCGCCGTCCTCAAGCTTCTTAAACTCAGGATCGGTCCAGGTTGAAAACTTCTCCAAGATGTAGGCAGCCAAACCAACAGGAGAGTCATTCAATCCACGGCCTGTGCAATACAGTCAAGCTTCAAATCAAAGTCTGTTGTTCAATATGACCGAATATATAATCCGATGGACAAGAGTCACAACAGATTCATATGTGGAGGCTCTCACCTGCAGTGTCAGGTTTAGTGGACTGTATGTGCATGTATCCAGTCTCCCTTATTACATCTACTACTAGCTTTTCCTTAGTGGGGAAAAGGCATTTTACATCATGCTCGGTGAAGCCAAAGAGTTTGGGGAATCGGCGACCAAAAAGTATGGATAGTATCAAGACAAGGCCTACTTTTCCAGGTGGAGCAAAGTTAACGTGGAGGCCTTTCACGGCACTAAGGAGAACAACAAATGAAAGATTTCAAGAATTGATTTTTGTTGTACTCGACATGTTAATTTCTATACACATTATCTTCTTGCACTATATGTGACCCTGAATCACAAAACCATCATAAGTCACATGGGTGTATTTGTAGCAATAGGCAAAACAAAATGCTACTTTTTTATTTTACGCCAAAAAATAAATAAATAAATAAAAAGCATGCTCCATCAAGATATTTTATACATTTCCTAACATCAATATAGTTTTTCTTATTAATAATACGCTAAGGACTTCATTTGGACAACTTTAAAAGGCGATTTTCTTTTTTGCACACTCAAATTCCAGATTTTCAAATAGTTGAATCTCAGCCACATATTACATATTTACTTTCATTTGATGTACGAATCTCAAAAATTGACATATGACCGGTTTTGTGGTCCAGGGTTACATCCCTGACTAATTTACTGCATTCTAATTGGTTCTCAACCAAGGGGCCCCAATAACTCTTGAAATTATTTAAATGTAGTTTTTAATTTCAGTCATGTTGAGAAAATGCTAGGGATGTAACAGTATTGTAAATACCGTCGTACCGCAATATCAATTTTTTTTGATAATACCGTGGTTGCATGACTCGATAAAACGCTAGGTCTTCTGAGAAACGTTTGCTCAGGCGAATGGGAGGTAGCAGGAACTACAATTCCCATCAGCCCAAGCGTGTCCATCATTCTTTGTGGTCTGTTGTCAAAACAGAGCAGTGTTGCCAACTTAGCGACTTAGCGCGCGCACACACCTCTCTGCGTCTGTTCTGTTCAGCGAGAGGCTAAGAGGAGCAGGGCTTTCAGTTAAAATAGATATTATGTTGCTTCTAACTCTATTTTACATGTAAATATAGCCAAAATCACAGCATAGCCACTGTCTATATCTTATGTGTACTTGGTTTAATTATTATGAATTATAAATATAATTATAAACGATTATAAGATTCTAGATTTTAATCTAGATCTAAGGTAGAGCTAGTTCAGTAGGTTTTATAATGGCGTGCATTTCAGTCACTATTTCATATTCATTCCGTTTTTTTGACAACAGAAACCATTAAAAATATCAGTGAAAACAGTTATATTGAGAATTAGGGTGCATTGAATAACATTATGTGAACACAGAGAAGCAAGATACACTGACATAATGAATATGCAAATTGATATATGACGTCATCTAGCAATCTAAAGGGGTTTTTAAATCGGATGTGTGGAAGGTTTAATCATTTTAAGTTCCTGTTTCAGATAGATGGCTAATGTGTGTGCCATTGATATGTTCAGTGTTCATGTAAACGGTTTAATAAACACTTCTGGCACTTTTTTTGAGCCTCTTAATTAATTTAGTTTTTTATGTAAATGATTCAATAAATACCGTACCGTGCCATTCATACCGTACCGTGAAATTTTGATACTGTTACATCCCTAGAAAACGCACATGATAAGTGAGAAAATATGGGAAACAAAATTAATGCATCATCTGTATTGATGGTAAACTTGTCGAAGTTAATGAAATGACAAATATATTGGCACATTAATGCACCAGTTGTCTTGGACAACGTTGAGAACCACTTTTATATGCTTTTATACATACTTGGGCTCCAGCTGGGCCATATTAGTGGTAATAAGTGAGCCCCAGTCTCCTCCCTGAACATAGTACTGGTTGAAACCAAGCCTCTTCATCAGTTTATTAAATATGTGAGCTGCACATACACTGTCTAAACCTGTGCAAAACACATTAAGATCATAAAATGCAATACATTGTAAATATTATATAGAATCATTAATATGTGTTTGAAACAATACAATCTCTGTTGGGTTGTTTGCCCTTTACCTTTCTTATGTGGAGCTTCTGAGAAACCATAACCAGGTATTGAGGGACAAATGACTTCGAAGGTTATGTCATCAGGACTGGACGGCTCCGTAAGCAGGGGGATGATACCATAAAACTCATAGAAGGAGCCTGGCCATCCATGCACCATCATCAGAGGCACAGCTCGGGTTCCCTCGGCCAGGTTTTTCGGTTTCACGTGAACATAGTGAATATCGATACCTTTTGTTTTGGATAACAAGACACATAAAAAAAACATGCATAATGTTTAATAAAATATGTGCAATATACAAACATCCTCTGGTGAAAAATTGTATTTCGATGTTTTTATCAGCTGTTTGGAACTTCATTCTGACTGCATTTTTTGGGTGAACAATTCCTTTAAGGTGCATTTCACCTTCGATTTTGGTTTTGAAATGGGGGTATTTGTTCAATTTATCCACTTGTTTCCTCCAGTCAAAGTCGTTCCTCCAATAAGACACAACCTTCTCAAGATATTTGGAGTTGAAGCCATAGTTAAACTGACTGTCTTCAAGAGAAGGAAAGGAGCGAGTCTGATCTATCCTGCGGTGCAGATCCTAAGGAATATAAAATAGCTTTTAACTACGACAGACCAAATACACACCAAAACATATTTCCAGTAAAATTGCTATGTGAATATTTGAGGTGACTATATAAAATCTATTCTAATGAACACATCAGGATTTACCTCAATCTCTTCTGAAGTTGTCTCAACTTTAAAAGGGCAGATACTGTCATCTTCGGGTGCTTGGGGACAAGTTCCCACACCCCACCACCCATCCTGAGCTTTAAGGACACTCTTTCTCTTCTTCAGGAACACCAGGGCTACCACCGCTCCGAGCCCCAACGCCACTGCCAACTCTGTATACATGGTTTAGGGACCTGGAATGGAGCAAATAACACTTATACTCTCAAAATAATCTAAAGTGGGAGAAATGCTACTATGCAAAGTGCTTCTAATGCATGCATGCAAGAAAACGGAGCAAAGGTTTATTGTTGCACAACATTCCCAACACTGGGATTATGACGGACAGCTTTGTGGTTACAACATTTAGGGGCACAATGCATGCATGACAAAGCTCTTCTCTGTCCCAGCGCATAATAAATACCCTGCAACAGGAATGTGGGCTGTTCTGTCAATAATGAATTATTCCTCAAAAATCAGACATACCTCTTCTGACATATTACTTTTTGTACAAACTAATTACACACACCGTTTTTAATGAGGATAAATAGTTTAGTGCACATCTAGTAAGAAACTAAGCAACTCTGTTGCAGTCTTTTCCGTCAAAGAAAAGCAAAAATCGATGCTTGCTACCAAAACCTGCACAGAAGTGACGTCAATCAACTTATAAATACGGGAAAGGTGCATAACCAGTGATTTGGTATTCTTAAATATACAATGCTACATGTAAATATCGAGTTATAGCGACAAACGATTGATATGCAGTTGCTTTAGATGAATATTAACTAACAAACTAACTCAATTTTGGAAATTCGTCATGATTAGTAGCACCAGAAATTAAGCGCACTTACCTCAGCGAGTAGCAAAGTACTGCTGCGATGGTTTAGCACCAAGACGCAGTAACCTAAGCCTAGTGCAGCATGGGAAATGTAGTCACGTTGCAGACACAATGTCGTCAGGCGCTGATACGCTCCTTTTTACGGTGGAAAACAGTAGCGGGAAAACCGATGATAATGTTATTTAAAAATTGTTTACTTCTTTCATATACTGATTGTTTTACTGTAGTGCAAAATAAATACACACAAAGAAACGTTTTTAAATTTCAAAATGTTGCATTGTGGCTGTAGTTAGGTAATAATCTTTCGCAATAAAAATGTTTAAGGTGTTAAAATGTCAAAATGAAACGTTTGAAAGCGTAACTTCACTTGAGTCATTTGCAAATGTTTATTTAGGCTTTGTGTATGTTAAAAAGACAATTTTACAGCTGACGGGTTTTCTTAGGTAAGACAATAATGTTTCTCCAGTGAGATTTATTTAGGTGTATTGTCAAATACTGGAAAACTTACTTTTTAACAACAAAGGCATTTGTTAAATGCTTGCAGTAAGTAACACTTGTTAAAAGTAAATATGAAGGAACAAAAAAACATTTATTTATTGTACATCATGCATAGATATACAAACTTCAGGACTGAGATTATACTGTAATCTAAAATATTAAGGAGATCCAGTTTCAAAATGTATTCCCTTGATTTTCTCCAAACATTAAATAATAGGCAGACCAAATGAAAATGTCCGTCCTCCAAACAGGAAAACAAAACCAGCCTCTTGTAGGATGCTTTTGCTGCTTGCTCTCCAAACGAGCATAATCTTGGACCTTCTCAATATACAGTCAAGAAACATCAAGCAAACTTAATCTCCATCCTCCCGTAGATCCATTTCTCTTCACTGTCAGTCAGATTGAGTAACAAACAACTGTCCAATCCCAACAGCTCCTTTGATTCATTCAGTCCGTTTCCATGGCTCCGCTATGGGACTCTTTGGAGACCATTAATCTCATCAACTTCCCATGCAGTTTCTCGATCTTCTTAACATCTTGAGCCTGGTCGGTTTTGTACTGCAAGCACTGAAAGGAAACAGTAAATATAAAGTCAGCTACATAAGCCAACGAACAAAACAGTAGGGCCAACAAGGGATCATAACTTACCACAGCATCATCTGTGACTTTCATACATAGATTTCCATCACAGTGTCGATATTTCAGAACCACTCTGACCTGAATAAACAACATTAACAAAACTGTTACAGTGCATTGGTACGTTTCAAGCTTGAATACTGCAGCCTTCTCGACAGATACACGTAGACACATTTATTCAACAAATACATACTACTATATATTCCACACATCTACGACATATTAAATACCCTTCCACAACTTTAATAGGTTAACGTTACCCTTTTTACTGTAAAATATGTGAACACGAGTAGTGCTTGTGGCCAGTATCCTGAAACTAAGAGGTTGTTTATTAATTACCTTCATCGGATCCGTCAAATAAAGTTTTTCTGCAGCTCGCGCAAACTCTTCCCACGTCTGATAATAAGGCATGGTGTAATAAACAATAAATATAGCGTGTTTTCTATATATTTTGGCAGAGTCGCAAAATACAGCTGTTTGAAGCAAACCCCAGGTGGCGTAAAACATGGCCACCTTTAGTCGTTGAAAAACGCACTCTGATTGGTCGGGAGCTGAACGCGCCAATAGGAAACGTGCACACTGATGCGTGCACGCTACGTAGGGTACGTGTCGGATTTTAAGATTGTGATTGGTTCTTAGGAATAGAATGCGATGGTGGAATGATGATTAAAGTAAAACATGTGAAAATAGGGGCGGGGCTTAGCCGCCGCGTTGTCATATGTTACTTGTAACATTTTGCAGCGAAGATCAGGTTGGCCTATCATCGTTTTTTTGTGTCAACTGTATTTAAAACACCTTTACAGTAATTGCAAAACCGGAATTTGACGTAACTTTTTTATGTTAGTTACATGTCTGCCAATTTTAAACAATTACACGTTTTAGTTACACATGCATCAAAGACTCAAAATATCCTGCGATTTGTACGCTGTTGAGAAAATGATTTTCGTGGGGATTTTTGAGCACCAGTTCGCTCCCTGCTGGTACACAACTTTCTCGCCCTATCCAAATACTAGCTACCAACTTTCCCGTAAATGTTCGGTGAGAGACTGCTACACTGACGTGTATCTTAAAGGGTCGTAGAAGGGCAATATATAAGAATGCATTATATAATATTTGTCTCTGAGACATAGCGTAATTGTCTTGCAAAAAAAATACATTAGCAAACTGTTAATGTGTGTTGTTGTTTTTTTTAAAACTGACTTGAAACGTCATGAAAGTTGTAAAAATATGTGCATTACACCTTGAATGCATAATTTCTAAATTATATTGATCACTAAATATGGTCTTTATGGCCAATGGCATAACGTTACAGTGGTCCTGACTCTAAAACATACACTACTTGAGCATGTTTTGTTCAAATAAGCATGTGTCTTAAACTCTATAATAGTGCACCAGTAGATGGCAGTATAGACTTTCTTAAAGTTTGCATTGCACAAAATTCTTGTAATTGTTTTCCAAATTCATTTTGCCTTCAGTCATATGCGCAAGCTTAATATTTATTCCCATGTAAGTACCATCGTTCAGAATCGCAAATGCATAAGTGACAGTGGTGGTTGATCAAATAACTGAGATATGGGGGTTTAACCCTGCTCAAGTCACACGGTTTGAACACTTGTGATGGATCATCGGATCTCTTACACCTGCCATTAAAAAGCCAGCACACCATTAGCTGTCTTTACGAACAGCAGACAGATCATAATCAGACGACATACACTTGTGAATAAATATAACCAAATGCTTTATCAAATGTTAAGATCACTTTAATTTTGTGCTTTGAAAAAACCCGATGTATTGGCATTTGCATTATTAGCTAATGTTAATACTGAATTATTACGTAGTTTGATATATACATTTATAATATTATAAATTTTACTTTTATCAAGATTTCGTGCATTCTTGTACAAATATTACATATTTAAAGTAGCATACGGGGGCGTGGCCTGTGCGTCTCTTGCGTGGTGACGCAGCCCAGTAAAGCTCTGCGTCGCTGCTGTGGCTGTAGAAGGGGATCCCAGCGGCACGTTGCCGCTATTAGAAGATCAGGCGCTTGCAAGACCAAACAGAGAATTACATTCTCACTTACATTTTTTTTGCGCTGCAGCATCCACAGAAGCGGTGCAATGCGGTAGATCATGTAAACCGAGTTCTTTTTTTTATTTACTTTCATTTTTATTTTTTTACTTTGCGGGCTAACAAACTATCTCTGCTCCTGCGGCGTTTCATTCATATCTTTTGTGATCAAGTGCGAACTTTGTCAACTCTCTGAAATTATATAACGCCGAACATATAGCGCGGAAATCACCATGAGGTAAGAGAAATCTCGTTTAATTTCATCCCACAGGGAATCAAGATTATGACACATAAAGAGAGAGAGAGAGAGATTGAGATGAAAATTTTATACGTGAGCTATTTGCGCACTGCCTATAAATAATGCATAAACAAACAGTTGTTTTAAATAATTAAGATTCATGATGCACATTGTCTTCGCATTAGTCTCGGAAATGATAGTATTGTTAAAATGAATCGTTCAAATTATCACCGCTAAATTGACCAATTAGCAAAATCGGGTTAAGCTCTGCTTCATACTTTGATTATACTTCATATGTGGTGTAAGGAAAAAACATGCATTTCAATTTGAAAAAAAAAGTGTGCAATGTGTTGCAATGCACTAAACACTAAAATCCTGTTTGTTTAGGATTCATTATATAAGCGTAGTTGAGTGCATGTCACAACTTTGACACTTTTGTTCATGTTATAAAGAAAATAAGCATTAACACAATGCTTTCATTTTATACGATGGCATTTGTAATGAGTCTGTCCCCATATTGCTGTTTTATTAATTTTTTGACGGTTGTCTTTGAATTGTTCCATACGCTAGTATGCAGACTCTGCTGATAACTGGTTGATTTAGTATTGGATTCATTGCATTACAATGTGTTGTAGGCATGTTCCAAGCTTCTGGTGATCTTGTGAGAGCATGTGTTAAATTGTTCAAGCCTTGCTTTGATTATCAGAATCACTAAGTATTTCCTCCCACACTCCCACTAAAGGCACACGAAGAAAGAGCCAGCTGTTGGCAGCCTTCAGCAGAAACGAGCTGCCCTTAAAGCGGAGTTCGAATGATGTGACATAACCCTCCCCTTAGGTTTAGATGAATCTCTTCTGTATCATTTGGCCTGTCTTCCCACGAGCCGTGGTGTTGCATAGTAAAGCACCTCAGATGTACGTGGGTTGCCTCTTGTGTCAAAAACAGGATTGTCTCTCGCTCGGGAGGGTGATTGAGCGGAGGCGAATGTTCATGTTTGTTAACCATAACAGGTGTGGTTTGTGTGATTTTTAGACCCAGGCTGTTCCCTCTTACTCATCACAAGCATGTGTTGGGAAGTGTCAAGCTTTTAACCGTGTGACACGACCGTGAGTGTGAGGAAGGAACCTAATATAATTAGCAAGCTTAGAAACTCTTTTTCTCTACCAGTCAAATGTTTGGACACTCGGACACATTTGTTTTTGGTGGTCTTAAACAGAGTTCCCATATCCCGTGTGTTAGTTTACAAAATGAATGGTGGACGATTTATTTTTTAACGTTTGCTACTAATGAAAAGTAACAAACGACCATCAGAAGAATTCATTCAATACGGTTAAAAAGCATAATTTGCATCTGTGTTGTTTAATAGGTGAAAATATAAATGTGCAAAAAGTGGTAGTAAAGAATGAGTAGTAGCTCCAAACTTGTGACTGGTAATGTGTATTTGAGGCTAGTGACTAACTTTAATCAATTCCCTAAAAGGCTTTTTCCAAAATTTCCAAAATTCCAGAAAGCCTGGCTGAATGGATTTGAATAATGCCGGTCATGTGTTTTCATTAGTGCATGTGAACTGAAATCGATCAGAATCAACTACACTTTTGTCTGGAACACTTCAGACAGTTTAAGCAAATTCAGATCAGGCTGCTCTGATCTTTAGGCCCAATCAGGTCTTTATAGAGGTGAAAGTGTATGTGTGAATTCATCTGTGTCTTCGTGCTCTATTTATCTGCCATTAGAAAGGACTCAATCCCCCTCAGAATATTCATGCCTAATCAGAACAGAATAATATCTACGCACAATTGTATTGAAGGGGCCATTACATTTTTTCTCTTCCTTTTCTTCTTCTGTAATTACTCTCTTTGGTAGAGATTGGGGTGGTGGTGGTGGATGAGGTAGAGACACTATTTCTCTATTACTCCCTGTCACCCATTATATTTTCCATTTCATCTCTGATTTAGATACAGAGCTCTCTGTGAAAGTTCTTTATCTTTGACGTCAGTGGCTCAGACTCATCCTGTTGCACTCTTCGCTTACCCACGGGCCCCACGTTGTTTCTAGAGGAATTGAGATAAAGCAAAAGCAATCAAGAATGCATTTAATCATAGTGGATTACCACTGATTTGTACTTTGTTTAAAGCGAGTTCATAATGTCATTGAATATCTATGCTTGGATTGTACCAAAGCAGGTTTGGATTGACATCATTTCCTTACTGTAATGGACTAAGTTTCATTACATGCAGTGTTTGCACACGCAAAGTATGCATTATAATATTGCAATGTACTTGCTTAGATTATGCTACGTAGATTGATTAGAACAGTGTTGCCAAAATGCCTCTCAAATGATGGAACATTACCATTTCCATTATTATTCAAGTAACATGTAACCGGGATTGCACATTTGCAGGCAATATTAATTCTAATAGATGACAGTATGATTTCCCCCAACACTCGGTGTTAGTCAAAGCATGATTTTTAGTCTCCTTGAAACTTTTCAAGGGCTGCAGCAGCTGAAGCTTGCTTTTGGGTAGATAGATGATCATGGAATCAGATGACGTATAATCACTACCTCAACTTGCAGTCATACAGAACTAGCCATACAATATTTGTGACCCCTTCCCTAAATTTAGATAAAGAGTAAATGCCTGTTTGCTCCAGATCTGCATGTGAATGTGAAATATAACAGTCTGTTAGGGCTTTGTAAGTTCCTTTCTCTTATGAACAAATCGCTTCATGCTCCATAGTAGCCTTCACAGATCTTT
The DNA here is from genome assembly GCA_032359395.1 of Enteromius anoplus. Taxonomy (NCBI): domain Eukaryota; kingdom Metazoa; phylum Chordata; class Actinopteri; order Cypriniformes; family Cyprinidae; genus Enteromius; species Enteromius anoplus. Next base: position 14,651,776 of record JAUMHG010000067.1, on the reverse strand, counting down.
ATCGTCGCTGCTCCTCTAAATTCAGTCACTTTGGGAGTTCATTTATTTTTGCTAGGGATGATCACACCTGCTATCTTGGATTTTCAATGAACAGATTCAGTGGCAAGCATCTAGAGTGATTCTGATTATCTCTTATGTTCGCGCCGTCTCCCAGATGCTTTATGACCACTTTAAGGCCCATAAGCCCTTCCAGAGTGTTTAAAATAGGCTCGTCACGAATAGGTTTGATAGTGTCTTTTGCATAAGGCCTTTTTGTCAGGTGGCAGAGCACAGCAACAGCAAGTTGGTGCACAAGTGAAGTAAAAAAAAAATAAAATAATGCTATTTCTGTTTTTCTTTTCGTTACTTCCATAAATGAATAATTTGACTTGGCAGTTCATCATTACAAACTTAATTGTCAGTGGTCTTATTTTTTTTATATATTGCAAAAAATTAAATAAAATAATTTAGATACTAAGACATGAGTAAATGAGTCACTGATGCGTTTTGTTTCTTCTTGATGCCCTGAATTGCATTTCTTTCTTTTTTTGGGTTCATGCATTCTCAAAGTGTTTTCTTAGTTAGAACACAAAGCATGGTAAAAATAAGCTTAGCACTGAATCTCTTCTTGCACACTGGGTGTTGGTGTGGTCACTGTGGACCGTAACCTGTTAATATGTTCACCAAAATAAATATGTGCTGCTGCAGCTGCGTGTGGCGTGTACCCAAAGTTCCCCTTCTCTTCCCTGGCTGACTCTATACCAAGTGTTGAGAGGTAGCAGGAACTATCTATCTACCATATGGGTTTATTTGTCTTACTTTGCTTCTTTATATTTCTTTGTTTGTTTTGCATTCTGTAGTGCTCACAGTGAGCACCTGTTCATTGTTTATGTAAATAGCGACCATTGTTCCATTTATTTTGGATTTGTTTTATTGGAAAAAGGCTTTCGTTTTTTTTAAATCCATAGTAGAGTCTGGCCATAAAACATTTTATTTATTATTTATAGTGCCGTAGATGGCTTAATCTTAATCAATGCATGTCATCAAATGATTATGAATGATTTTTCTGCTCTGTCTAGATGCTATATACACATCTCAAAAAGACTAATAGTGATCTGTCTTTAGACTGAAAGACACATCATCTTTTTTGCAGCGTTTAGCCATTGCATAATTTCCCTTTTAACTAGCTGCATAATTAAATGCCTTTATCTATTAAGCATGTTTTAATGGATTGAGCGGGTTTCAGTTTATTGAGGAAATGTTATTATTCTGTTAACTCGTTTGAAGAGGTTTTTAACGGTGTTAAGCCAAATACAGTTTTGGACTTATTAGGGTTGGGTCGATAGCCGATGGCCGATAGACATCACGATGCTGAGCCTGCATCTTGATGCTCCGCCCCGCCGCAGCAGCAGCAACCAGCTCGCGAAAAACACTTAATCTATGGCGGCAAATCTATGAAATTAATAAATGGGCGCACCACTGATGGCGGCGAGCGCGGTAAATGATATCCGCGAAAGGAAAACAGATGTGCATGCGAAGAAAACGGGGCCGCGAGCTCATATCAAACACTTGCGCGCGCTTGGTGTGTCATCGGCGCGCAAGTCAAGCACTCGTGCACGATCACTCATGCGCTCAAGCCTCTCTTACCTGCTCGCGCAAACACTGTTTTGTCAGTCGTGGGGCGGGGCTTGGTGTTTTATTTACAACTAACCCCCCCCCCCCCCCCCCCCCCCCATTAGACATCGTACGATGTCAAATTGGTGGACATCGCCCAACCCTAGGACTTATAAGAAAAATGATAAGAACGTGATTAGAATTCAGAATATTTCTCACCGTGAAAATAGCCATAGAAGCTGTAATGGCGTTAAACACAGACAAACAAACAATAACTAGCTGCATATGTTGTCAACGACAATTTGTTTCTTAATGAGGACAGGTAATGCATGTGCAGTTTGTTCCGGGGCATCCTTTTTTTTAATTAACATTTATAATCTAGAAGAATAAGTCTAGTTTTAGTGCTTTTGTATGATGCATCCCACTTTAAAACATTCCCACTTTGGAAAACTACGTATTATTGATAAACAAGAAAATAGCATGTTGATGTTGGGAAGGTATAACTAGTTGGTTAGCATTGCTTATTCGTGATCCCTATCTCCAAAGATTATGCAGTATGCATTGATGCCTTTGGGCCCTTCTGTACTTCCTATGAAAGGAACAATGCTGCAGCTTTCCACCTCTTGGTGGTTAAATTGCAATCAATCAGCATCCATTAATCAACAGCTCTGGCTGGAAAATGTACGTTGGGCCTATTGAGTTTTTTGACTTCAGGCAATGAAATGATGTTGGGACTAAAAAAAAGCCTCCCAAACCTCAACCATTATATTGTGAAGTTCTCACCTTCATTTAACTATACTCTAGGAAAACACGGACAGACTCGAAGTAGCAGCACCAGAGTCTTAACACAGACTGTTGGCACTCAACCGAGCCCCTTGAGGAACCAGGCCGTTCAATTTGGACGCCTTCACGACTGGAGAGCGTGTGGTGCTCATCACGCTCTGTGGCCTTCTGGCTGCATCTTTATCTACAACCTGCTTGGGTATATCTGCAGGATGGACTAACGATTCTCCTCTTAGTGAAGCCGACCGACAAGACTCCCCAACGTCTGCATTCTGCGCCAATATTAAAGCCTTTTCACTTTGAACAGATAACAGCATCTGAATTAAAGATGAGATGTTTTATGAGTGTGTGTGTGTGTGGGGGTGCGTTCGGTTTAGAAATCTGGCCAGCATCCCTCATCTTGTTTTCAAGATGGCATTCTGCGCAGCGCAACAGCAAGCGACGGATTCGTTACTGTCGTCCAACAGCCTCCTTTCTACCCCCATCCTTCTGTGTTTGTGAAGCCGTTCCTGTAGCTGGAACCGCTGTTCGGCAGGCACTCTCCCTTTAGGCTGCTGTTGGTGTAAAATGACACTTTTTGGATGTGAAGTTGGGGTTCGTAAGAAGCTTAAGGGGCAGCGTGTGGTGCTTGCATTTTGCCGTGCGGAGGAGGACATGGATAATTACTCTAATGTGTAGAGGGTTGAAACAGCTGTGAATGTTATCACAACACAGAATTCTGATGAGTTTGCACAGTTGTACAGCTATCTCAAAAAAGACTTGGATAAGGACCTGTTTTTTTTTTTTTTTTTTGCAAAAAAATAATCCTTGCTATCCCGTCAAGTTTTCAAAATCCTTCAATATTAAACATCAGCACTTTTTACACGGCTTTTTAGAGTTCTTGAATCTGATTGGACAGTTGTGGCATTTGACAGTCAGATTAGAGGGCTGCATCGGGATTGGGACCCGCCGGGTCCTGCGGGACCCAACGCAAATCTCACGGGAGCGGGCGGTTTGAACTTTGCTGCGGGCGGGAATGGGCGGGATCGGGAGGTAGCATAGCGACATGATATCATTGTCAACATGATAACCCAGACTCCAGGGTGGAAGTATAACAAAGAGCGCTTCCCAGCGCTATCAAACCTGGTACGTTTCATCTTTAGTATCCCCGCATCCAGTGAGCCTTCAGAGCACGCCCTTTTATATAAAAAAGTGTAACTGTTACCATCATGGAGAGAGATGTGTAGGCGAGTGTCTTGTTGATATTGCCCTACGTTTGAGAAGTGTTTCATATTAGTTTCTTCATGAATATGAGTTGCTGTTAATCTGTCTGTTATCTACCTTGTTTTTAATTTTGAGCACCCGTTCCTTTTAACGTCTCTGCATGGCCCTACTCTCTATAAAATTGAACTTCAAGAGAACACCGTTCATAAACGCCAGATTGAGCACGTTCATGTTCACGTTCACCAGCCAGATATACAGCACGTTCAGTTCACGTTCACCCAGAATTTGAACGAGTTTAGGCACAACACTGTCACTGTGTTACACACTAGGGCTGCACGATATTGGGAAAAAATTACATTGCGATATATTTTTTTCCTGCGACGTGTACAAATATACTTATGTTCATCAGCATCATCCTTTTTGCATCTAAAATTAGGGTTGCACAATAATCATCGCGCAATATGTATTGCGCATCTTGTCAGTAAAGCCAGTTCTGTAATCAGCTGTAAATTCCATCTTACATTGAGTCGCATTCACTAGGCTGAATGGTTGTGCACTGTCGAGCTGTGCAAATTCGGGTTCATTATCAGCCTGATTTTGACACTCCAGAGTACACTGCAGAGTACCTCTTTATGGTCAACTTCCTTCTTTTTGTAGCCGAAATAGTCCCAAATATATGTTTTCGACTTTCTTTTTGGTACGAAATCATTTTTTTTTTGCGGCGGATCCTCTTCGTCGTGCATTTTTAGCAGTGAGGGTTGGCTGTGAGCGGTGAGCAGCGGCACACCGAACCAATCACTGTGCAGGTACGCGGAACGTGCACGTCACCCCAGCAACAAGCTATACAACAAACTTGTGTTTACTGTGTGCTACCGTTCTCTTAATACACCATGGGCTTCTACCCTTCACATCGTATGTTCCGGCGATGTTACTATCGCTCACGCGCACATCTCGATGTTGATGTCAAAACATAATATCGTTCAGCCCTATTACACACTGCATTAAAGGTAGCCTAATTTTAAAATAATGCTTTGAGTTGTTATTTTATTACACGCATGTTTCCATCCAGAAATCTAGTTACCGCACGATATTCAACTAGGATGCTTTGGCAGCATTGAATGAAATTGGAATTTGTTGATGCACTGATATTTATTAATATAAACAAAAGAATCCAAAGCTGCACGATTGATAGAAGCTTGAGAGGCAATCGGTCTGCATTCCTTGTCGCCAGGCCCCCGATGCCCTACATAATGTAGTGCCCTGCTATTGTGAATAAAACATCTCCCTTTTGTGTGTGCAACAATAGAGCTCGACCCTGAAACTGGATTGTTGGACACTGGCTGTAAAACCTTCTCTGGCTTTTGTGGCAGTTTAACAAAACGGTCCTGAACCTGGAGTGGAGGACCCATCTAACCCATTGGAGTGTTTATCAAAAACAGTAAAATCTCCTTCAAAAGTTTGGCCAAATTTGGGGATGAGATACTGTTACGTAAGAGTCCTCTATATTTAATCATAGTCAGATCTAATACTTGCTTTTTTCGTATTTTGAGTGTTTCATTAACATCAGCTTGTCTCTTGTAAAGTGTTTCTTTTATCCCTTTTTGCTGCTTTTTATCAATATCAGATTGAATGTAAAGGATACATCTGCGTTCTCTTTAATACATCCCCGCTAAGAAGCTTGGTATGATCTTTCAGCCTGTATGCCATGCAGCGGCTCCGTGTCATTACATGTGCTGCTAAAAGATCTGTAAGCACAACCCTAATCCAGCTGCACGAATGAACCCAGCATCCCGTCTGCCTTCTGCCCACCTCAAGCTGTGCCATTCACAGCACACAAGCCAAGAGAACATCTCTCAAACAAAAAATTGCATCACCCAAGTCCTAATCAGAATCACTGGGCTAATGGCACTTAGTGCCCTACAAGCACTAAGCAATGATTCAAATATGCTTTTTCAATGGAAGTTGGATCTTCTTTAAGGTTCCCCAAGGGGGTGGTTAATATGCCATAAGATGGTTTTTGTAGGGTAAATTATCTTTGGAATGATCATCTTTGTTTTTAATGTGTCCCAGCGCGTATGTTATCAATGTGAAATTGTTAAAGGGTCGACTAGAAAGGTTGACCTTTTTGATACGATATCTCTTTCCATAACACTTAAACCTTTGTCTTTAGGAATGAGTTGTATTTCCGTTTCAGCGCTTTTTCACAAAATAGCTGTCGCAAGGAAGGACATTGCGTATTAAGAATTGTTGGTTTCACTTGAAGCTGTCATTGGTTCATCTCTGAATGTGTCAGCTCTGTTAAAATATCTAAACCTCATTAAACCAAGAAAAAAAACCTTTTTTTCCCTGTATTTATTATTAGTTTGAAGTTGCATGGAGAAAACAGTGTGACAGTTGGGAAAGAGAATGCTTCTGAAAATAAGTTTCACTTTACCCAGTTTGGCTTAAAACTACTTCTCTTTATACTGAACAAAAAAGAAAATCTGCTTAAGCAAATCACGATTACGTTTTATACAGTATTTATTGTTCATGACTACAGCAATTATTATTATAAGTCCTATCCTCTTTAACTGTTTTTTTCCCTTTCTTTTGTGCGTGCTGGTTATTCTTTTAGTGAAGTGTTACTTTGAGTACATCAGCTAAATGTTTTGTATCGTCATTGTCTCAGAATTGTTTTATGTAATTTTTCACACAAGGAATAGGACAGCCAGTACCTTTTTGTTTCTCTTTCTGAGTAGCAGCTTTAGTGTTGATCTTTAACACAAAGTGTGGAGAATTTCTGTAGGCACTATTTAATTCTCTGCATGAATGCGCGCACACACACACACACACACACACACACACACACACACACACACACACACACACACAATGTCCTGTGGTTGACTAGTGGGCAGAAACAAGCATATGTCAGCCTCTGGGCTTAAAGACCCTTATTGCAACAGATGTTGTAACTGAGAGAGGTTGATGGAGTAGTGTTTGTTAAGCAAGATATAGAATACATGTGCAGTCCTTTCGTTTTCTTTAGAGTACTTTGTAATTTACATCCTGGTACATGTTTTTTTTTTTTTCATCTTATCTTTTGGCATCGATTAAACATCCATTCTTTCATCCATGCAATGCATTTCATTTTTTTTTTTTTTTTTTTTTTTGCCATTTATTAGGATAGGACAGATCAGTATTGACAGGAAGGGAAGTGGGGACCATGCAGAGTATTTCTGTTTTAGAATAAGAAAGTCCTCACCCTTTTCTAACCCCTTTTGCCCCCATTGGTCTATGGTTGGGGATCTCTCAGTGTGCATATACTGAACAGGTGGTCTCTATGTTGACCCATCTGTCCGAGAGAGAGCAGCTGTCCTGCAGACGCCGTCTTCATTGCCTCCGAGTGTTGTTGTTCTTGCTGTTTTCCTGTAGTTTGTGGGTTATGTTACGTTTTCCACTGGTACTGGGATTTCTGACCTCTTTCCTCATTTATTGTTCTGGGCTGTGGGTGTGTGCTGAGGTTAGTGGGACATATTCTGCACCTGCCTTATCTACTACTACTTACAGAGGGGAATGTTTACATATGCCCCACCCCTTTCTTCGTTAATGTGCATTCTGAGGATAAAAAGAGAAAGCCTAGCTTTTGTGATATTTCGTTAACTGGTTGAAGGTTGTAAAACAGCTGAACATATTTCAGCTGTCTTTTTTCTGTCTGTCTATGTGTCAATCCCAAACACACATGAGCCCCAGGCAACAACCGATCCTTGCCTTTCATAAGGCCGTCAACAGTAGAACCTTCTTACACCTATTAGCCCTCCCGGAGAGGGTTAATAAAGTCTAACAGGGTCTCATGGACAGATGCATAGCACGATTCAGTGCATTTACCAGTACGCTATTTGTTATTTGTCTGGTGGCCAGTATTCTGTCTTCACGATGCATTTGCTTGCACATGATCCGATTACCATGGGTTCAATTAAGATGGTCATTACAACTACTGTCACACAGCTATATGTGTTGGATCCCTGCTCCTGTTGGCCAGTGGCAGCACATTAAAAATTTGGTGTAGTTTCATTGCGGCATCCAGTCTGACCGTGTTGTGCTGTCAGAATATTAACCAGCCCTCCTACATCCAACCCCACCCCCCCGTCCTCCCACCGGCCATGTGCTGAAAGGGCCTCTGGAGTGTTTTCGTGGCACGTGGCCAGCCCTGGAGTGAATATGTGAAGAATTTCTGTGCTTCTCTATCTTTTCTCATTTGATCAGTGTTCTGTCCGCGAGGGAATACGGTGCTCGAAGCAGAGCAAAGGAGGAGCGCTAGACCAAGAACTAAGCTGCTTGTAATTAATAAAGTTATGATTTAAGAGGAATGAGGCAGTAAAAGGGTTCCTCACGTGGTGGTGACACGTTCTGCTAATCAGAGAGCTGTTGAGATGAGAAATATCAAAATAGTTTTGCTCAAGAAATATGTCCCAATAAAATGATTGCTTCTCCGTCAACAGAAGCGACCCAAATGTATGAATGGTGCCGATCATTTTCAGTGCCATGGTTTATGTACTTCAATTTTTTTTACACAACTAGAGTTGGCTGGTTTTCAAAACAATCTTTTATTTTATTTATTTATTTATTTATTTTAGCCTTTTGAATTTTTTTTTTCTTTTTAATATTAAGACATTAATCTAATTTTAATTCTGTATTCAAATTTTTTGCAAATTTGAATGTCTAAATGTCTTTATCAAAAGTTTTTATATGAGACGAAAATACACCGATGCTTTTGTTAATTGTTTTTGAGTGATGCTGCTAGAAAATAATTGCAGACCATTTAAGAAGACTATGAAGGAGGGAGATTTGATCAATTTTAAATCTAAATCAATTACACACTCCATAGGGTCCGATAAAAAGTGCCAAATGTGAATATGGTTGTGTATCACTGAGGGATTTTTCTTTTCAGATGGCTTGAAAATGCTCAGGCTGCAGTCTTGCTGAAACCCCCCCCCCAAGCGGACTCTTTGGCTGACTTCAGAGTCTGGGCTGACTTTAAGAGCTGTGCAGCGCACAGCGTGATTAACTACAGCTTGCCCGTTAAAGCCGTAGAGTTGTTGAATGACTGGATACACTATATATTTTTTTTCTTTCCAAAACACGCTACAAGGAACACTTGATGTAACAGCTGAACCTTGAGGGTGAAGTGCACTTCATAATGCGCTTTTATGAAGATCAAATTCTCCACATTACTCAACATTCATCAAATAAACACCAGAGGTTGAGTGGATCAGTTTGGTGTTTTTAATGTGAATGGCAAGGTAAGCCTTCACTCTGACTTCTCATATTTTATATACAGTCATCGCTATGCAGTAGACATGGATCACTGACCTGTATGATGAATGTAGCTTTAAACCGAGAGAGGCTGTGAGGTCTTGAGTGAATACAGTTCACAGCTGTCCCAGGAGACAGCTCAGGGTGTTAGCATGGGGTCACATGTCCACGGATGGCTTCTGCTTCGTAAATAAGGTCCTGCGGCCTTGGGATTTAATTAAGACAACTGCTGCCAGATTACTTAACATTATTGTCAAATGTGCCTTGGATCACACTCTTTCTTGTTTTAGTATGATTTGGATGATTCACATGGACCCAGCTAGGGTTGCAAAATTCCCGGAATTTTCAAAAATGGAAACTTTCCATGGGAATTAACAGGAATTAATGGGAATTAACGGGAATTTATGGCAAGAAACTGGGAATTTTCAAAATTGAAGGTTGGCTCTTCTTAGGGAACTTAAAGGGTCACAACACCCCCCTGTTTCCGAGGTGCTTTTTCACACCTCTGGTTTGAAAAACTTTCTGAAAAGGGGCGTTGTTCACTGGGGGTAAGTGGTGGGGGTAGA
>JAUMHG010000067.1:14612757-14623330 GCA_032359395.1 Enteromius anoplus | reverse complement strand
GGTCTATTATCCTACATTATCGTTATTTAACACAGTTATTTAATAATTATGGCATACCAAAGAATTTTACCACTATTTTGTTATGATGTACCAAAGAATTTTACCACTGATTTATAATCAAATTATCTTTACTATAACAAAGACTAACTTTAAAGTTCGGTGGCAAAGTTTGCAGGGAAAATAGGAAACACAACCTTGCTAATTGGGCCCTGAATGGGGTGCCACCATACTTCATTCTAGTGCTGCATAATACTGCAAATTTTGATACAGATATGATACCAAGTAAATACTAGGCCAGTATTGCCAATACCAATACTTCTTTTAACCTATAAAGGCAGCTTATGTAGGGGAGAGGAGTGTGTCATGATTTAGTAGATGAATCATCATCCATTTGCAAATTCTGATCACATTTTAATGATCACTAAATCACTGAAATTTTTACTTTCCACAATGAGTTAACACAAAAAACACACCTTTCAGCAGTTTGTGTATTTTGAAACTGTGTTTTTTTTGGAGACCTTGAATTTAAATATGCATGTGTTAAAACTGGGAGCATCTGCTTAACCGACCATTGACAGATGAGGTAAAAATAATAAGGATGGTGTTTATACTTGATTCGCTTCTTTTCCAGTTCGCCATGAATTTGATTCTGGTTTATTTTCGGATTCAAATTAAATCTTGTTGTCGTGGTTGTGTACTACATTTTCTGTCATTCTCAACTCCTCTCCTGTAGCTTCATGGGATTGTGAAGTATCCATTGAATGGACACTCCAGAATCTCAGCGGGAATCATTTGAAATGTTGTGCTTATTTTTGATTCACTAAAAGGAATCGGTTCATATTAGCTTAAGACGACTTTGTTTGCGAATCTGACTACTACCCCAAGTCCAGTGAGTAGTTTAAACCATATAGGGTATTTAATGGGCTTCTTTTGTCACAGGTCCTGGGATATCGCATGTTTAGCCTTACTTAGAAACACCGCATTGCTCACCATGAAATACCTTTGTTTCTCGCTGAATTGACTCACTGACCCAAATGACTGTGCTCTTCACTTCTTTGGCAAACATGGTTTCAAAGAAGACTAAATTGTATCCCTTGTTTGTGGGCTTCGGTTTCTTTTGCAGCATTGTCTATGTAAGCTTAGAGGGCACATTTCCCAGCAGTTCAATCTTGAAGATTTACAGCAGCTTCTATGCTACTTTTGTCCTTCGAGATCTGTATCAGTTTTCCTTCATTGCGCGAAGGACATTGTGGTTTTCTCTGTTGGTTATTTTGTGATATTAAAGTAAACATTTGTCTATTTTAATTTTCCTGGGATATTCTTTGTGCAAGATCTCAACAACACCTCAAATCCGCTTCAGAGCAGGATTGCTGTAGATCTCTGAACCAGAGGCCAATGAGTCCACTTGACTTTTAAAGAGGTTTGATTTCTTGTGTTTGCTGGATTAGTTGGCAGCTGGTTGAGTTATAGTGTTAGACCCTTTGAGCGGTGCAAACAAACTAAGTGTTAAGTTGTGAGCATATCGGAGTTGGCCTCCGTCACATCATGTATGATTCATATCAAACCTTCAGGGCTAGTTCATGTATAACTACATGTAAAATGCGTCCTTGTTGCAAAGCCATCATCGCGCATGCTGCAACAAGCATCCCTTCATCTTAACTTGTGTAGTTGATTTGTGAATGAGTGCGTTACATGGCCAGAGACAATGGAGCTGTCATCGAGGATGTTACTTTGAGCTGTGTAGAAGGTTGATGATTATTTCTCCTGATGTTGTGGGCGCTGGGTTGCATAATCAGATCTTGGTTTACCATGCTCTTCCCCAGAGCATTTTGCAGGCAGCGCTTGCTCTCGCGTCACTGCAGCCTCAGCACGAATCTCTCTGATGTCGTATATTTTAGCTATTGAGATGTTAAAGCGATGAGGGAAGGGAAATGTTTCCTGACTGCCTTGCTTCTGTGCTTTGGATGTTTTTTTATATGTCGGAGGGGTTTTTGATCACACTTTGTCATAATGCTTGTTTACAGTCAAATTAATTCCTTTAAGCATTAACCAAGCAGTTCTGCGGTTCAACTTTGATCCAGATGCTTGATATGCAATCAGACAATTGTTTGCCAATTAATATTAATGTAATTATTGCAATTGTTCACGTCAGCTTTCTAGACACAAGCAAGGTTCAAAAAAAGGGTAAATAATACAGATTAGATCATTACGAATGGAGAAGTTGCTTAGCTTATGTTAAGACGCTTGCTTTTTTATTTTATTTTTTCTTTGGCATCCAATTCCAGTCCAGCTGAGGTTTTTATTTTGACACATTTCCTAAGTGGCTTATTAATCCTACGATTGATGAGAAAATGCAATTGCATAGCTGTCATAAATTGAGGATCTGCATTATTCCATCAAGTGAAGTTTTCCTGGTCTCCCTGCATATTTAGTTTCGAGTGGTTCATTAATTGTTTAAAAAAAAAAGCAACGCAACAGTCAGAAGGCTTTTCAATCTAAGCATCACCATCGTTTACCATGGATTAACTACAGTAACACTCACTACACCGTGGTATTGAGGCAGAAATGTGGGATATTCACATTGTATTTTATTACAGGAGTAAGGGTATATAATTGTATTTGTGTGGTTGTAAGTGTGTTTATCATAATTTTTAAATATGCTTCTACGGAAGGCTTGATTAAAACAAATAAAATAAAACTTATAATAAATAATAAATGAAACTACATAAATGAGGTTGCTAAACTTTTTACAGATGTTACTGATTTTGATAATGACCAAAAATGTCAAAAGTGCGTTTCTAAGAGACAAAAAAAGTGACATTATCAGACAACTCAAACCTGTTTCTTAATTTGAAACAATATCACTCAACATTCAGAAACTAAGAAATACATTTTTCTATTTAGGAATTTATTTTAAGGTAATTAATGGTGCGGTTTCTACAACTTTCACTTTGGATCAAAATTTATCGTGATAATTATCTATATCGAGTAGGGATGCTCATTTCGGTTATTTCTCGTAACTGACAACCGACGCTCGTTAACCGATTATTAACCGGTTAACTAACAACATTATTTTAAATTAGAATTTAATTCAATTAGAAAGGATAAGCGCCTGTGACCCGTTAAAAATAGTAATATTTGATTTCTGCGGATTCATTGTACACGCGCAAAAACTAGCAAGCAACAGAAGACGAAGATTTACATGATCATATCTATTTCATATCATACGCCTGCAGCACTTTTGCGACCAGAGAAAAAACATTATAAAGGATAAATAGGCCTATACGAGAAACGTATAGCTATTTTACATAAATAATAAATTAAGAAAACGAAAGAAAAAAGTTAGCAACAGTGACCCAATTAATGTCGAAGATGGCAACGTCCGTAAAAGTCACTTTCTGACATGACAGGAGTCCAATCTAGGCGCGAGATCTTTCATCAAACCTTCATTAACCGACAGCTGCTTTGCGCGGAGAGCGGAGCATATGAATCACGCACCGAACACAAAACTGACGAGAGCGGCTCAGGCGGAAAACTGACGAGATCTAATAAAACTTTCAGAAGACACGCAGCTCATTCCTCCATCACTATAAGTTACCCAAAACACACATAAAAACACGTAACACCCGGTAGAACCGCGTTTGTGCAGCAGAGCGCGCGTTCCTGTTCCGTTCACACAGCGCGTGTGTTCCGCGAACACGGTTCCGCTGTGAGTTCCGTTACACAACGCAGTTTTCACTCCCTGTATTAGGACTCAACAACTGTGTTCTGCTACTGTGTGAATGTGGCCAATAAAACTAATTAATAATAACATTTTATTTATTTATTTTTATCCATGTTGCCCAGTTCTAAAATAAAATAATATAAGCATGGTAATGGGGTTGGTGAGTCCTTTAGTTTTCTATACGAGAACCGTTTGGGGATGTTTGAGTCATAGATTTGTTGAAAGGGTTTTTGCATGTGTCATGGCTCTCTCCCTTTGGCCAGTTGTCCTGTGTAAGCCATTTGCTCTCGGACTGTCTGCCGTCAATTACACTGTAATATGACATAGAGCACCAGAAAGCCCTCTCGGCCCTCTCCTGCATGCCTGTTCCTTAATTAAAGTGCAGGGATTGGTCTCAGCGGACAATCCTGTTAGATTAGCCCTTATCTGCTGGGCGGATGATCCCGGGATCTCATCTCAGTCCTCAGATTGATTTCAGGGAAAAGCAAAACAAAACACTGGACACAGTCTGTCAGTGTATGTTCGGGAGTGCTTGGTCATGATTATTTATCTATTATGTTAGCCATGTGGCTTCTGATCTTGTCTTTCCATCTATCTAGTGGTCTTTTGTATGGAAATATTTAGTGACATAATGTTTTATGTTAGTATAAATCAAGTAGTAGAGACACTTGCGCTAGTTTCAAACAGGAAGACCAAAAACGACACAAACGGTGACATCGATTCAATCTCTCATTTCTTTGCCTTGTTTTCTTTCTCGCTAAATAAAAACTCATTAAAAGTAGAACAGATTTATTGAATGAAATATGGCCGAAACAACGTCAAGGTTTCTAAAGGAAGGAGAATCGTAAAGGAGCACAACCACAAGTATGTTTTCACACGGTCACTTTTTCCAATCTTTCATGTTTTCTCGCGCTTGCCTTTTTTTCACCTGCGTTAAAAGTGTTTCTTCCAGTTGATCACGTGACAAGGGGAGTGTATGTTAGCGCCTTTCAGTGGCTCTCTTCCTATTCTATTAACACAGTGGGAGGTTGGAAGTCATTGTAAATAATTTAGTGTTCTAGGTGCTCTATAGTGCAAAGTGAGCAGAGAGACAGGGAAAATGATTTCCAGTGTTTACATTTAATGGGTGACTATTTAATGAAAGCGTGACCTATAAAGGTGTGCTGTACTTGAGTGCTAATGCAGGATCGGGGTACTTCTCTCTGTCTTGAAGCTTTCTGTGACTGGAGAAATGGTTAACTACTGCAATTATTAACACAAAATGTCTTCTCTTTGAATTTAATGCACTGATTCCCATCATTTTGCCATTTTTAAGCCATAGATAGGGGAGGAAATATACTTTTTTTCTAAATTACATTATTGAATTTTGTGATTTATTCAAGCCAAATTTGTTTTCCTTTATCCATTAATGCGTTTGTCTGTCTGTCTGTCTTTTCAGTGAGCAGAGTATCTGTCAGGCGCGGGCTGCTGTCATGGTATATGACGACGCCAATAAGAAGTGGGTTCCGGCTGGTGGATCCACAGGCTTTAGTCGAGTCCACATCTATCATCACACTGGCAACAACGCCTTCAGAGTAGTGGGCCGTAAAATTCAGGACCACCAGGTAAGAGCTCTGGGGTCAATGAGTTGGAAACTATTAATTAGCATGATGGATTGACAAAGAAATAATTTTTTAACTTGTCATAGGGAAAAGAGGTCAGTATTAAGTTTTGCACTCCAAAAAGTATATTCATGTTTCCGATTACCACAACTTAAATGCATGGTTAGATATTATAATTTATTGCTTTAGAAAGATGCAAACATTATTTTGATGTGTTGACACAATAATACTGATCCCCGCGTTAATGAAATATTGTTTTTTGAATGAATTAATAAAAAAAACATAAAGTGTCTTAATAAAATTGTTACTCTGTGTTGACAATATGAGGATTGTTTTAATGCTGTTTAAAAGTAATATTTTCTTTATTTTACGTTTTTGCATGTGGTAATGCTAGCTGTTTATTGGGCCACCACACAATTGTTGAAATTAGTTGAACTTTGAATAGTTAAAAATGTTTCACGTAGTTTACTTTTAAGTGTATAAACATTACTTGTTTATAAGTGAATACTAAATATGTTTATTTCAATTAAATTTTAAGTTTCTGTCTACATTTTACATAATTTGTACATAAAATTTAATTAAATTAATTTTAATTTCATTAAAAAATTTTTTAAATAGGGTGGCTTAAAAAAAAAAAATCACTTTTAATCCTTTTCACTTTTAATTTGATCAACTGTAAGGTATGTGATGCTGATGGAATTTTGAGTATTGTCACTGATAAACGTTGTTGTGAGACATGACGACTTTTAGAATAGAGTCAGATATTGAGTGTCCTAAAGGCAGTCCACAATCCAGTGGGTTTAACTGAGAGGCCTTCTCCTGCAGAGAGGGGTCTAGTTTCACAGCAGTGCTTTGATGACCCATGACACAGAACACGGGAGGTTTGAGTGGCTCACAGATCAGCACGGCATGCTTTAAACAGAATAACTTATCATGAGAAATGCTACTATTCTTGTTGTATTAACAAGACTGTTATGCTTCGCTACATTTTTGAAAATATTTGAGTTCATCTTTCCTTTTAGTGGTTCGTGGTGAGGTTTCAATGAATAGTTCACACAAAAAAAATAAAAAAATTGTCACCATGTGCTCTGCAGCAAATTGTTCTCAAGCAGCATGATTGTCTTTGTTTCCTGAAACAAAAGGAAAATTGATAAAGAGCTACTTTTTCAGACAAAGCCATCATATAACTTTAGGAGACCTGAAATATAGTGCACAGTAGTCACAGGAACGTTTTTCTGATTTATGATGCTTTGGACTTTTTTAGTGTCACTTGAATTTTCCTTTTCTCATGAAGGTGCGTAAATGAGGTAATACTTTTAGTGAGCTGTTCCTTTAAGAAAGCGGCTGTATTTGGGAATGTTGCTTTACTCGGTCACAGTAACCTTGACCTTAGCGATTTCAATTAATGGATAATGGATCAAGAACCCAATCTATATCTTTACCTGAGACTGAGTCAAACTGAAGTTTATGGCTCGAAAGAGGGCATCAAAGAATTAAAAACCCCATTTATTTCAGAAGACAAATTGTGTTTTAGTCAAATGCACAAATTCCTTCCTGCTTTCCGCATCTTTCTGATGCCGTATTAATAATACCACATTAAGTGCGAACGGTCTAGCCACTGCATTAAGTGGAAAGTGCAAATTTCTTTTAAAATCTCCGGATTTATGTTCTGTTTAAGTGCATTTTGTGGTAAGGAATCCATTTGACTGAGATTTAATTGTTACCCTGCTCACAGTTGCATGCTATTAACATACAGTATCTTAAATAAAACCGCAATGTTTGTGTTCAGGAAACATGGTGTCGCAGTAAAAAAATCTGCCCTAACAAAAAAACTTTTTTTTACTGATGAGGCTCACGAGGCTGCTAAAACGTCTACTTTATAGAGTTTCTGCAAAATGTGCACGCACACATGAGAAGTATGTGCTACTTCAGCAAACTTTTAACCTTTCCTCGTTTTATGTGTATTCTGTGAACTCCCGTATGTGGTGGGAGAGACTTCATTACCAGCCTCTAAAACTTTACAACAGGAACTCCTTATTAATGTTGAATATTGCTTGTAATGCGTTTTGTTGTCCTCCAAGATTCTGTGTATGCCAGCAGTTAATATAGCAAAGTGATGAAATGTATTGTTTCTTTGTTTGCATTATGCATACCGTCTGGAGGAATGAATAGAATAGCTTTTCCATGAGAGGGATATTTATGAATGAATTAAATGACCCTTGAATCAAAATTAGACCCAGTTTTATTTGCTTGGTTATATTTCAGAATGAACCGTTTGTATGTATGAGAAATAGAAAAAACTAGTACTCTTGGAAAAGGAGGTATTTCGAAGTAAAAGCAGCAAGCAGCAGTGGTTACATTTATCAAACATTTTAGACTTCTGCAGTTATTTTCTCACTTGTTTGGCCAGTAAAGCTTTACTTGTGTTTATATTACTTTAAATCATCATTTATTTTTCTGTTTCTCCCAAATGCCCATATAATGTCAAGGTTCTGTGCATCAAAAACAACCACTTTGCATTTGAGATGAGTCCCAATGGATGCTTATGAAACTATTAATTGGATTGGTTACGCTTTAATTTTTAAGCTCTGTTAGTTGCTTCTGTCCTGTCCTTGCAAAGTCTGCTTTATATTTCCTGACGTCATCAAGCAATTATTTGTATGTATCCTGATATAACCAACTCCATTATATCCATGTTAATAGACAGTCGGTAAATCTATCTATAAAGGTTACTCCAGCTGTGCTAGTGTTTAAACAGGACATATTAAGCATTCAGTTGCCATTGAGGTGAAGCGTCTTTTTAGAGTGTCCATTAATTTTAGCAGTTTTTTTATTTTTTATCTTTTATCACAATTTTATGTGAAAATGTAGTTTTTTTTTAGTCATTAAACTCACTTTTGTGTGCTAAATTTGGTGTTTTACATCACGTAATTCACTTCAGGCTGTATACTGCATATGTATTTAATTAGAGTCTGGCCTGGTTCGTTCTTTATCTGTTCATTTCCTACAAAGAACTGAACCGTTAAAGAAACCTTTTTCTCTTCCATTGTTTAGGTGAGGACATTTTTCTACACTTTTAGTAAAGTGCAAGGTAATGTGCTCTTATAGGCAACCTTTATTCAGCACTGACCCGCTACACAAATGGCAGAAATGCTGAGGGGGTGGTGACACTGTACATGACTCATTGTATTTTTTTTTATGGTTATTCGGTGTTTCATGGGAAGCCTATTTCTGTTTCTGAGAGTACCTAGCCCCTTTTTAGTCCTGGCTGTGTTAATAATTCATGAAGGGCACGATCATCACAGTGATATCCGAGGATGGAGAATATCAGATTACTTCAGGAAACTTCCTGGCACCTGATGCTGAGCCATTCATGACAGTTTAGTGACCGAAATGAGCAAAGCTGTCAATGTCAACAGACCTTTTATGTTTAGCCTTGGCATCTATGTATAACTGACGAATGCCTTTAGATCTATACTCGCAAGTGTGCCAGTAACTAGCCTAATCATTTATCAGACACACATTTACAATAACAACACTCTATAATAAGATGAGGCTTCCCTGGGAAAATTTGCATTTCAGGGACTAAATGTTATGTTGTGGGGGTCGACAAGAAAAAAACCCATGGAAACAATCAGCTTCCTTGTTGAGTAGTAAGGGCACTGATCAGGGAGTCAGTCATATTAAAGGCTTGCAGGGCTTAAACAATGGGTATCTGCCCAGGAAGGTTTGCTTCTGTAGGACCATGCCCCAGGCTTAATTCTTGCTGCTCAAGTTTATTAATGTGTTGAGAAAACTGAGAAGTTTTCTTCACTTGTGAGTTGTGACAGGATGGCTTACAGTTCACAGTTCCTTTTTATAACGCACGCTAATTAGTTGCACTTCTTATGGTAATTAAGTTGATGTCAGAAATTGAAATGACTGGGAAAACAGCCAGTTACCACAAGAGCTCGAGAAAGATTCACCCTGTTGAGCACATGCTGTTGGGAGAGTTTAGGAAGCCTGTCTAGTGTTTGATGTTTAAGGATCTAGATATGCGATTATAATATTATCTAAGTATTATCATCGCTGTAACATCTGTTTGGTGCCGGGACGGACTTTTTAACCTTTGTGGAAGTTCTGAAGAATTGCATTTACTTTTTTAAGAATAGAAGTGCTGCAAGCAGCATTTTTGTTTTATTTTATTTATTTATTTTTTAGTTCGTCCTTGAAAATCTTTTAGGGAGCAAGTCTTTGTCTCTGAAATGCAGCGTTATCTGTCTTATCTGTCGTCTTTTAGTAATGCAGATATTTCTCCTTTGTGCTGAGAGGTGGTTTAGTCAGAAGTTTTTAGAGTTTTATCAGTTTGATGATCTCATGAGGAAAAAAAGTGGCTATGCATATATTATGCAAAAATGGTATACGTAGCCCATACCAAATGCGGGTTTTGTTCTCTTCAGTTGATGATGAGGTTTTAATATGTTTGTAAAACATAAAAAGTTTTAAGCCTTCACATGTAAGCAATTTGTATGCAATGTTACATTGTTCCCCTGAGACTATGTGGAGTTTTATGAACTTCTGCTATGTTGTATGAGGATGCAGTGTGGAGTGTTTTACAGTCTTCGGAGCTGTTCTGAGTTTAGTTAAGCCTTGGATTTCAAATGATATGATTTTCAATCAATATTTGAATATGTTCTGTTCTGTTTTCTGTCAACAGGTGGTAATAAACTGTGCCATTCCCAAGGGGCTGAAATACAACCAGGCCACACAAACGTTTCACCAGTGGCGTGATGCACGGCAGGTGTACGGCCTTAACTTTGGCAGCAAAGAGGATGCCAATGTATTTGCCAGTGCCATGATGCATGCCCTGGAGGTGCTGAACTCTCAGGATGCGGGTGAGAGTACTGTTTTAACACCAGCGTGCAAAGCTTAATGACGTGTGAATTGTGTGAACTGGGTTCTACCTCACTTTTATGCAGCACGTCTATAGGGATGCTCCGAGTACTTTAGGAAATTCTGCAGAAATATTCTTTCTGTGAAATCAAAGTTCATTAAAATTAAAAGCGTTAAAGGTGCCATAGAATGGAAAACTGAATTCACCTTGGCGTGGTTGAATAATAACAGTTCAGTACATGGACATAACATACTGTGAGTCTCAAACACGATCGTTTACTACTTCTTATATAAATCATGTGTTTGCAAAAGACGACTGAAAAACGGTCAAATTCCAACACAACACAGACTGTTACGTAACAGTCTAGAGGCGTAA
>JAUMHG010000067.1:14584982-14596403 GCA_032359395.1 Enteromius anoplus | reverse complement strand
CTGAAACTGTCATTGGAACTTGAACCGTTTGGGTCCCAATAGAGTCCATTATATGGGGGAAAATCCTGGAATGTTTTTGTCAAAAACATTAATTTCTTTTCAACTGAAGAAAGAAAGACATCTTGGATGAAACGGGGGTGAGTAAATTATCAGCAAAAGTTTTTTTAAAAGTGAACTTCTCCTTTAATGCAGCTTCAAAAGGCTTTACACGATCCCAGTTGATGAATATGCGTCTTATCTAGTGAAAAGTTTGGTTGTTTTCCACGAAAAATACCATTTTATACTTTTTAACCGTTACGTATTCACATTGGAAAGGCAGGAGTACCGACCCAGTGTTTACAAAACAAAGATGCAAAGAAAGTCAAACGCCCTTTACAAAGAAGTTAAGACAATTTTGAAGTTGGAGGAGAAAATATTTGAATCAAAGTACACCGACAAAGAACCAGTCTTTTTTTTTTATTTATTCTGGATGTGAACTAATCCTGTAACTGAAAGTATAGCATTTGCTACATTTGGTGTTTTGATAGAAATGTGAAAGGCCTTGCAGTTGAGATACTGTCTTGTACATGCTTTGTAGCTTTGGTCTGAGATTTAATTTCAATGACAGCACTGATGAGACGGTTGGAGTGACTTGCATCCGTTGGAGCCTCAAGCTCTTCGAAAGGGGTCTTGGATTGAGGTGTGGTTTCCCATTTTGTTCTATTCTTTGGAAACATGTGGAGGCATGATGTAACCTCTTCTAAGCTAGTACTTGTCGTGATGATGACTGTCGTGCTGGAAGTTGTGTCTGGCAAGGTCCCAGGAAATGACATCATGTACACCCATTCATAAAAAAAGGTGTGTGGGAGATTATTAGCCAGATGGAAAGAGCAGGATCACCTGTTTAAATGCAAACCCTGATGACGAGACTCTGATGTGTCTTATCTATCCAGTTTCTCATGACAGCTGTCCCTTTTCACAAACACAGCGGGAGACTCTTTAACCTCTACTGTTAAAGTTAAAGTGGGGGTCTTGAAAAGACAAATGTGTCATAATTTACTCACAATAGTTACATCAAAATAATTAGATATTAAATATAAATATATATTTTATATCACTGGTTAATATTAAATGTATATATTTATTTGTTTTTATTAAATGCATATATTTATTTGAATGCTATCAAATGATAAATAAAAGTACACACATGCATGTATACAGTAGTCAACATTTGAAGTGGATCAAAAATGTTAATAAAAGTTGTCCTCAGACAAGATGGGTATTGTTTCGGTTTTAGGACAACTTTGGTGAAAGGTTTTTGATCCACTTTAAATGTTGACTACTGTATATTTAAGAAAAGTATTATAGTTTAATATCAAAATATAAAATATATACAAAATATAGTTGACTAATTGGTTTTATTGTTAATGTGTCTTAGTTGTTATCGCATGTTTGGAACAGCATGATTGTAAGTATATAAATAATATACATATTCTTTGAAGTCAAATGTTACGACAACATGTTTAGGACAGCCTGGAAAATAAACCTTACAAGATGATTCTTCATATTGTTAGGCTCTTTGCATTTCATTTGCTTTCATTCATGAATGCTGTCCAAATTTGTTCAGCCAGTCTTCGAGTTAGGTCCATCTGTCCTTCTTCAGTGCCAGAGCAGCAAACAGCCCATTTTTCTACGTTTACTGTCCCCGTTGTCCACCGTCTAAATGTCTCTGGCTCACTAATGTAATTACACACTGGAATTCTGGGCATGAGGATGTGCTGGATGCTGATTAAGCACAAGAGAACTGACAAGCAAATCTTTCATAAACCCTTACTTAGCAGAACATCTGCAGGCGAGCCGGACTGGATACTGAAGTTGGCGCTTCTCGCACCTTATGTTACCCGTTAGAGTGTGCTGCTCTCTAGTGTGTGATGGGATGTACTGCGCTGCTTGTATTTTACCAATCATCTGTCTCCGTATCTGGAAGAAAGCAAGTCATTTTTATTGGTCAGCGATAAAAAAAAATGTTCCTACTGAATTGGTCCAAAAGCCCCTTTAAGGCCATTTTGTTAATTCTATCAACAGCCTGTTTATTTTAATAGGCAAGACTAAGAGGAGGAAAGAACAGTGGTAGCATGTCTCTTGTGCTCACAAGGACTGTTTTAGTTGTATTCGATGCAGTAAAAACTGTAATATTGTGATATATTAATATATCCTAATGTGCCACATCATCCTTCAGGACTCATTCTAAAATACTGATTTGCTTCTAAAAAATATTTTTTATAATTATCAAAATCGTAGATGAACAGAAAGTCCAAATGGAAGGCAACGTTTGATTGGTAACCTTAAAATACAGAATTAATTGCTCAGGAATGTTCAGTCATTGTACCAAGATAACTGAAGCTGATTCTGGGGTAGTGTGGCAAATTGGTTTTGGATCTATCCTGGTGAATGAAAAATGGTAGGTTCACTGTGCACTTAGTCATTTGCTTCTGCTCTCGTGTGTCCTCAGGCAGATGCAAGAGCTCCAGCGTCAGAAGGAGCAAGAGAGGGACCGACTTGAGCGAGAGCGGCTAGAACGAGAACGCCAGGAACGAGAGATGCTGGAACGGGAACGCACCGAAAGGGAACGTCAAGATCGGGAGCGTCAGGAGCGAGAGCGACTGGAGAGGGAACGTGCCGAGCAGGAACGTCTGGAGCGCCTGGAGCGTGAGCGTCAAGAGCAGGAGCAGCTGGATCGAGAACGCCAGGAACGGGAGCGCGCTGAGCGGGAGCTGATGGAGAGAGAGCGTGCCGAGAGAGAGAAGCAAGAAAGAGAGCACCAAGAGCAGCTGGACAGAGAGCAGATGGACTGGGAGAGAGGGAGACGCATCTCCAACGCCGGTGAGCATCTTCATTTTCTGACTTTTCATAGATGGGACCGACAGATAAGATGTAAAGCGGGCTGGAGTCAAAACATGAATGAGGTTTTAACACAAACTAACAATACAAGTGGCTTTTCTATTGTTGTGCTATATGCTTAGCATGCAAGTGCCTGTGAAGTGCAGTTATTATCTGTTACAAATCATTTCTTTCAGTGTTCCACTTATTAAGCTATTATTAATTATTTTTTACCCTTACTCTTTCGGACTGGGGATGCACCAGTATTCCGGTTATTGCTGATTTTATTGCTGTGGCTGTTTGAATGAGGTAGGATCTATGTCATAAGAAAGCAGTGTTCCAGAAACAGCTGTTAAATACATTATTTTGTACTAGAGTCGTTCCTTTAAAGCGATAAATTAAAGCATATTATAACTTCTAAAAACGGGTGGAAACAACTGACCCAAAGTCACTCATGTTGAACATCACAGAGGAAAAAAATCTAATAAAATTGAATTATTAATATCCCCTTTTGTGCATCTCTGGTTCAGATGTTTCCTTTTGTTCTTGCTGTAAAATATATTTTTAGTATGTATCCGGCCTCTAGTTTTGTGTTAAACTATTGTTTATATGAAGGAAAGGTCAGCACCTCCTCGCGTCTTCATATATCAATAGGTGATCTCCTGACGTGTCCATCTGTCAGTTTGTTGGAAGAGTCTGAATCAACAGCTTGAAAGATGACGAAACTCAGGGACAGCTGACCACGTTTCCCTCATAGCGTCCTGTGTACAGCCCACTAGGATTATGGGGAACCTGCCAAAACTCAAGAATTTAGGTGATGGACGAAAAAGGCTATGGATTTTTAGCAACTGTCAAGGTTGCTGTAACCTTTTTGTCTTTTGTTATTTGACAAATTTCTGAGAATACCGAATCAGAAAAATATCAGGGTACGATTGGATGAGAGTTTGTAGAAAATTGGAGAAAAGTTATTAGGCTTTACTTTTTTGTTAGTTTGTTCCCAATAAGACCAGGAACACTCAGTAAGAAAATAAACAATGTTAGTTTTGTTATGAAAGGCCTGTTATGAAGTTGTCTATACAGTATGATGAAATACAAGTTCAGCAAATCAGATTGCATGCATTGCTTAGAATTATGCACCAAAAATACACTTTTCTTGCCAAGATAGGGGAGGGGATGTTTATAACTGTATATAACATGTGAGAAGTCAGGCCCCAGGCTTTGAAAGGCATAATTGTCAGTTCAAGTGTTAAACATTTGAGCGGTTTAGCATGAGTGATCACTGTATCTAAAAAATCCGTGTAATTTGGTAGTGATGTAATACTTTGTTCAACAATCAGGGATGTCAGAAACCTTAAAATACAGAATTAATTGCTCAGGAATGTTCAATCTAATTTACTAACACAACTGGTCATGTTATACATTAATGTGTTGCCAATCAGATTTGTGAAGGAGACTTCATTTTACTGAAAACCGAATTTATTTATTCATTGGCAGGGAATTCTAAATCATGACCGTCTTTCCACGTTGTTTTGATTAGAACAGTGCCATCTTTATACTTCCAAATGCTCTCAAGGAAGGCAAGAATAATGTTTCTGGATCACAAATTTCAGATATAAATGCTTCAGTGTCGTACACTCTGTTTAGACAAATAATTGTACAGCCAGTCTGCAGCTGATGCATTTCTTACTGCTGTACTGACTGGCTGGTGCTCTTAATGTTTTATTCGGAGTGTTAAATCTCTGTCTGGAAAGATGTCTCCATGGTAGTTGTATTTTTAGTGGATCTTGTCTTGGCTCACTGATTTTCTGAGTCATGTCTTGGAGAATTCTGCTTTGTGGTAAGAATAATCAAATAAATACCCTGAGATTTTATCAAATATGTATAACAAAATCTGTATAATTAGTTGGAGCACTAGTAAAAAAAAGGCACATTTATAACAAACAACTGTCAGCTAACCATTCACTTCTTCACTTCAGGGTAGTATATTTAATAATACTCATGCTATATACACTAATTAGTATTAAAAGCATTATGTGAGCATCTTAGTCACAAGTTGATTTAATAAATTTGGATTAGCCTCTCTGGAGTACAGCCGATAGGTCTTGCCATGTTGACCGCCTGTGCTTCAGGAGTGGAAGAATTTCATTAAGTCACTTTGGTGAACATACTGCGCTACATCACGGGTCATGTGGTCTGCTTGTCAAAGCTAATAGCGTGGAAAGGCAGAGGAGGAAAGAGAAATGAAAGAAAGCAAGGTACAGATAGGTTGCGTTATAATTTAAAAACAAGGAATAAACTGAAATCAGCGGTACTTAAGTCATGAAGCCAGCGTGAATAATAGGAAAGTGTTCTTTCAGATGACCTGAATGTAGGGCATGATAATTTGTGTTTGCCTGTGCGTTGACGTGTATTTTGAAGTGTGCTCAGGGGGGCGTGGTGGGCTTCACGCAGCAGGAGGGCAGCTGTGTCTGCAGGCTGTTTATGAGAATCACTAGAGCAGAAAGATTTGGCCAACATATGGCAGGCAGTGACTCTTACAGTGCAGTCTCACCATAAACCAAAACGACGAATTGACATGCTTTTCATATATAAACACCCTTAAAGGAGTAAAAAGTACACCATAAAGTACTCACTCGCAAGCCATCCTAGGCATATACGACTTTCTTGTTCGGGACTACCACAGTTTGTTAAAAAAATAATAATAATAATTCTGTTCCAGCGACGAGTTCCAGCTTCTTAGCTGACCTATGACTCGACATATGATGCAACTTACATCATACGGTGTACGTCGAGTCAAAAGTCAGCTAAGAAGCAGACTTTTTTATTGTTTTTACTGTATTGTTTTATAATAAAATAAATGCAGCTTAAGAGACTTATTTCATAAACATAAAAAAAAAAAAAATTACTGACCACATTACACATACTTTTCATGCCTAATTCAAGTTTGTAGATGACTCACCAGTGATGATGTATGATTATTGCTTTAAATTCGATGTCCGAGTGCATAAAAAGTGCAGGTTTTCATTAGCATGTTCTTGGCATGCCGAGAGTGAATGACTAGCCTGTGTAGCAGGTGATGCTAACACACTAACCTCGCGTGACATGTGCATCCAGGTTTTACAGTAACCCTTCAGTGCTCTCTCCTCAAAATACTATAGCTAAACTAGATATTTGTGTAACATTCTTCCCACATGTGTTGAAACTGATCCATCTTTTCTGGTTGATGATGTTGTCCACAGCTAACCGACTGTACTAATTCCAGTGTGTGTTCCCTGTTCATAGACAGAAATGAGTACATATGAAGGACTTGTAGGTCTCTGCTGGTTTTCTTGCTTCATTTGCCCCCCTTTCTCTCTTCTGTCTCCTTCCCCCTTTCTCTCTTTGTCTTGTGTTCTTTCCCTTTGCACGGTTGCCGCTTCCTCCCGTCCCGTCCTGTCCTGTCCTGTCCTCCGGTTGTGTGCAGCATTTGAAAGCA
Organism: Enteromius anoplus; assembly: GCA_032359395.1. NCBI lineage: Eukaryota > Metazoa > Chordata > Actinopteri > Cypriniformes > Cyprinidae > Enteromius > Enteromius anoplus. Next base: position 14,590,069 of record JAUMHG010000067.1, on the reverse strand, counting down.
CCCTCTACACTCCTCCACCTCCCGAATACAAGACCACCTCCTCCACACCCGTGTCTCCTTCCACACCCAGCTACCCGCCACCAACACCATCACCCTCTACATCCACTCCACCGACCCCACCCCTGCGACACTCTGCGTCCCGATTCGCCACGTCGCTTGGCTCCGCCTTTCACCCAGTCTTGCCTCATTACGCCACCGTACCCCGCAGACAACCCGCTCCTCCCACACCGCCGCCCCCCGCCCCGGCTCCTCCTCCAGCTCCGGCCTCAAAATCAATAGTGTGGTCCGCTAACAACTTCACGCCCCTACCTCCCTCACCTCCGGTCATGATCAGCAGCCCTCCAGGAAAGGCCACGGGTCCTCGCCCGATGATTGCGATTCCGGTCCCTAGTCCGCTGTCCCAGAAACCTCCCTCGCCCATCTCAGCGCCCAACGGGCCGCCCACCTCGCTTCACTTCCACACCTCGTCACCTGTCTCGGGTCCCCCGACGCCACCCCCTCCACCGCCCCTGTATTCCCCCTCGCCCACCTTGCCCATCACTCCCCTTGTGTCTTGTCCCTCACCCCTGCCTGCTGTTCTCCCTTCTCCTTCCACAGCCTTCCCTGCCTCTGCTGAGCACTCTGTAAACTCTGGGTTGGGAGACTCCTGCTTCTCTGCTCCAGAGCTGCCCACTCAGCCTGCTGACTTCCCCAGCCAGCCGGGTAAGGCCTCTTCTGTGTCGCTTAGCCTCCACTAACCCGCTACTCGGGGTTCAAGGAGGGGGCCTGCCATGTTGAGCTGGGTTGCTTTTTTTTTTTTTTTTTGGCTGCAATTGGCGATTGTTTTTTTTTTTTTTTTATATATATATAAAAAGTCCGTAGGAAGTTTGCTGTTCTGTTTTTTGTCTGTTGGGTCGTACTAGTTCGGTTTGGTGGATGATCGTTTGTGTGGCCCGTAACTGTGTGAAATGGCATGGCATGAAAACACATCTCCACTCTCTCCTGTGAAACTTTAATTTGAGTCTCACAGATTGCCAAGCTGCGATATCATCACTTTAGTTCTCATCAGTGTTTTTTTGCAGTTTGTAACCACCATCTCATTCTGATACTTGGCTCATGGTAAAGCAGTTGTAGATGCTAACATGTAAAAGTCAGCTGTCGTTGCACAGTGAGCTTTACATCATCCCACATCCTTTTTGGTTACTCGATTAACTTAATTAAAAAGAAGCAAAATGAAGATGAATTTGATTACATTTTTTTCCCTCCTTTACTAGGTTTTATGTTGCGCACTGCATACAGTAAGCTCTTCCTCTGAATTATTTATAGAAGAGTTTTTAGACTTCACACTTCATATGCATGATGCAGCTTGACGCAGAGCTAAATTCTACACACTAATATGATTAACTTGAGGGTGTTTGACAGGCATGCATGTCAAATAGATTTGGAAAAACTTCAGCTGTTCATATCCAAAAAAAGCCAAATGTTAAAAATAGTCAAGCTGATACGTTCCTAAATTTTAACGATTTTTGCCTCGTAATACAAATGCAATATCAGATTTAATGAAAAAAAAAAAAAAAAATTCTCTTAATTACATCTCTGGATGTAAACATTTGTTTTTGCTTATGATAAATCATCAGTTTCTTCCTTGTGGAAGTTGGTATAATTATCAACTTTTGACAAGTGTTCAGTATTTTTACATCATGTTTTGATGTCATCTGTCTTCATTCACTTTTATGAATGAGCTTCGTATGTCATTATTGTTTTTATTAATTTATTTCTTTAAAATATTATTGGTGTAGTAGTATTGATAGTTTTATATTATATCACACTACTGTTGAAAAGTTTTTATTTTTTTTAGTTCAGCATTAAATGTAAAAGATAAGAGTAAATACATGTATACTAACCACCACAAACTTCTGTTTGTGTATAAACTCTAGTGTATTTATTAGATTTTATTACATTGGCATATTTAGCTTACTCTGAGTGTGTTGATCAATTTCATAATGCAAAAGAGACATGGATGTAGATTCAGAACACATCACAGCTCAGCACAGCGAGTGATAAATACATGTTATAACTTTCGTGACCTTTTTTTATTCATCATTGCAGATTCAGTGCAGGGGATCCCGACCCCTCCACCCCCACCACCTCTTCCTCCCGGCTCCACTGTGACTCCCACCACTGCTGGACCACCACCACCCCCTGGTCCCACTCCTCCTCCCCCACCACCTCTGCCCCCCACGCTTACCCCAACAGGTCCTCCCCCTCCCCCCGGCCCACCGCCTCCACCCTCAGGCCAGGCTCCACCGCCAGCACCACCTCCACCACCGGCCCCACCTTTGCCCTCGGGGCTGTTCACCCCCTCGCCCACCACAGACGAGAACAAGGGCCTGTCCGGGCTCGCAGCCGCCCTTGCTGGAGCCAAGCTAAAGAAAGTGCCAAGGGTAAGAGCTGAAGGAACGTAAAGCTCTCATTTGCGTTGCATTTTACCTTAAGCATCTTAACACAGAACAAGGATTGGAAATTAAAATGCCACTAAAGGAGTGTTGTGAATATGGTGTAATTGTATAAGTGTAGTAAGTACAATATGATGTGTAAGGGAAGGTAATGACTAATGTGTCTTATTCTTGTGTGAATGGATGTTTGCTGTTGTTTAAAGGATGTTGATAGTTTGCAAACATGGATACTGTTATGAAAGAAAAAATTCTGACCAAGCTGACAATAAAGTGCTATAAAGTTAAGAAAAATGCCCCTCCAAACTCAAAATAAGTGGGCAAAAATGGCCCGTAGTCAACTATATCATTTTTGGTTGTCACAAATCAAATGAAATGAATAAACTGGTGATTAGTTATGTATTTGACGTAAGCCATCACAGATATATTTAATAAGTATAATTAATTAATTAATAAGTTAATAAGTATATATATAAATAATTGTAAAAATTGGCTACAAAAAGAAAAAAGTCCCTATAGATACATTTCATAGTGCACTAAAGCTATTTATTTATTTATTTATGTCATCAAAATTGCTAAACATGTTCAATACCCAATCCTATGTGTTACTGTAGAGTGATGAGCCCCTGGCTCCAGCCGCAGCATCAGCGGTGAGTCCTGGTTGTGTTAAGACCGAGGCATCCCGTGGAAATGGCCCTTTACCTGGAGGAGGAGGTCTGATGGAGGAGATGAGCGCCCTGCTGGCCAGGAGGTGAACTGTGTGCTTTATCTGTCTCTAATACCAGAATAGTTACAGTGTTAGAAGCAAGGTCTAACCCTTACTTACTGATAAAAAGTTCTGTTTCGGAGAAAGTGTAAGAATGTTGTGTCATATCCATTGACTTAATGAAATTATGAATGTACCGTTTTGGATACAGGAGAAGAATTGCTGAGAAGGGATCATCACCAGAGCCTGAGCAGAAAGCTGTGAGTGTTACAGTCTTTTAGTAAATCTGTGCAAATAAACTTATTTTATTGTAATTCATTGCTATGATCATACTCTTTAGGTGACTGAGTTTCAGATAATCTTTTTATTTTTTTATCAGGATGACATTGAGGCTACCATAACTCCAAAAGTGTCAGCCTGTAGCACACCAGGTAAGTGGAGAGTGCTAAGAACAAATGATAAATTGCATATATGTATATATATATATATATGTAACCACAAAATAATGCTTAATAAGTATCATTAGTTCAGTTTAAAGAACAAGGTAAAACTCCCCCCCGTTTAATCAATGTAATCTCAATAAAGTATCATATTGTTGATCCTGTGGAGTTCATGTAGTCACCATTTTTATAAAATAAATTCCATGTATGATTTTTTTTTTTAAATAAACGTTTTTATTTTGTTGTTCAGTGTAGATTATTTTTAAGCTTTAATGTGATTTAAAAGATTATAAAATATAAAATGTAATATTCATTGTTTTTTTCCCCCCCGTAGATATGCCCAGAAAGCCTTGGGAGAGGACAAACACCATGAATGGTAGCAAATCACCAGTCATTGGAAGGTAATAATTTGCATGTTATTGTTTTGATGAGCTGAATCAGTGTGTGCATTATACCTCCACCTTTTAAAGAAAGTATCCAGCTTTTGGGATTCAAGTCTTCGCCAGGTCGCGCTTTTTTTTTTTTTTTTTTTTTCTTCAAAGCTAATTTGAATTATTGTTGCTTCGACTGCTTTGCATCACATGCTTGCGGCCGGGGGGCCCCTCACAATCGCATGCAGAATGCAGGCAGTCGGGTCCCGTGCTTGACATCACAGTGCTGTTGCTTCTCATCAGATCAGTGTGTACCAGAGCCGTACAGCGTTTTTGGAAACATTTGCTTATAATTTTTTGCTTCGTATATTCCATTCTTTTAGCCATTTGCGTATGCAGTTATACAAATGGTTGAAGCACTTTTCAGTAGGGCTACAATGCAATAGAAATATTTCTCCTGAGTTGGAATCAGTGCATTTAGCAGATTACTACAGTTCAGATCCACGCTTTTGACCCCTGACCTGGTTAGTGTCTTTACCCTCACAGACGGGATGCACCATGGAGAAATCAGATGGGTACTGACAAGTACTATGATTCCTTAAACAGGTATAAGAGGCTAGTTTGAGAACTTCCTAGACCTTGTTTGCTGAGAGTGCTCTTTAAATAGGATGAGGGTTGCTGCAGTGATTGTCTACGGTTCTTCTTTTTTTTCTTATTATTTTTAAATACACTCTGCTGTTGCCAACAATATATAATCACCATGGAATTGCATAAAAAAAAAAAGTTCGTGCTTTTCAACATTCTTACTGCTTTTATAATGAAGATACATATAATATACATTGAATATTTGTCATAAATATGGAGGTTTGGGTGGCTTCTGCTTTTTCTTTTTCTTTTCTTTTTTAGTGAATAACTTATTCAGCCAAAGTTGATTAATTGATAAAAAAAATAAAATAATATTATTAATATTTTATTAAGTGACAGTAATCTTTTACATTGTTAGTTTCCATAAAAATATTGAAAAGAACAGTCATTTTCAACATTGACAATAACAACATTTCTAGTCCTATGTGACACTGAAGACTGGTGTAAAGGTGAGAATTCACTATAATTTAAATTTTAAATTATATTTAATGTG
>JAUMHG010000067.1:14571564-14584768 GCA_032359395.1 Enteromius anoplus | reverse complement strand
TATCAAGTCCAGGATATTTTAAATGACCAAATATAATCTTTTTGTGAAAAAAGAGAAGGAAATCTGTTTAGTTACAGAGAAACTGAAGCTGAAAAGTTATTGGGCGATTATTAGAGCGCCCTGATAAATTCTGCAGTACTCGATGTCGTCAGAGGTCATGCAGTATCAGAAAGCTGGAGAATTTGTCTACTCTTGCCAATTCGTCCACCTGGCTCCATAGATAACACAGAACCCCCCCCCCATTTAATTTGTTATCCTGCCAAGAAAGGAAGTTCTCCTCTCACTCGGAGTACAGAAACTTTGATACAAAACTTGTATCTCTCACACAACTTTTGGTATGTAATTTGCATCTCTCTGTAAGCTGTGTAATAATGTTCTTATCCGCTTAACTTCAACTTCCTTTCTGCACGAGGCAACCCACTGTTCGGCATTCATTTCTTTCCCGATGGGATAGATAAAGCGTCATTTCCCTCCCTTCCCATATTCCACCCTATGGTGATTATTGTGTTGGCAATAGTATCCTGTCTGATTCGGCTACAGACAAGCATGAGAGTGATACGGCAGCTGCATTGTGTGTGTGTTTAAGTGTGGAAGGTGTCTCAAGCTGTAGGGTTTTTTTTTTTTTTTTTTTTTTGGTTTGCTGGGTTTTGAAATGTTTTCTATTTGAAATGTGTTGGTTTTGATGAATTTGCAGCTCCTCTCAAGGAAATACAGTTCCCATGGTGCTCATTATGTCACCCAGTTATGCATATATATCAGATATTTGAAACCGTTGTACTGCAGAGGAAATACACACATCCAGATCTATACACACGCATACACACACATATGTATATGAATAGTAAGAAGTACGTTTTTTAATATGGATTTTTAGTATTCCATTTAATAATGACTGAATATATAAGCTTAAGCAACAAAATATTGTTTATTTTTGTTCAACTAAGTCCAACAGACCAGTGCAATATTGCCAGTAAGTGTAGCAATAGGATATTTAGAAATATAGTAGCCTACATTTCAGAAATTCAGGAACCCTATAGGTAGGTAGGCCTTCTGTAAACTGTTTTTTTAAGTAAAACACAATACTTTCAAGTAGGGATGCACTGATCCAGATTGGCCGATATGTTTGCGCGTTTTGTCAGTAAAGCCGGTCCTGTAATCAGCTGTAAATGCCATCAGGTGCATGATTTCACATTGAGGCGTATAAATTACACACAGCCGCTGCGCAAAACCACAGCTCTTCAGTGACCAACGGCTGTGTGTAGTGTATATAAGAAACGCTAGTTGGTGCTCCAGTATAATCGGTCCGCCGAAAATCATTCCAGTGAGAAACGTTCCACGGTGCAAAAATAAGTGTGATTAAAATGCGTAAAAATAAATGTAACGCATTATTTTTTTGTAATTTATTAATCTAAATGAACACCCTTTAAAGACCTGGCCCTAATATATATATATATATTTATATATATATATATGTATGTGTGTGTGTGTGTGTGTGTGTGTGTGTGTTTGTGTGTATAGATCTGGATGTGTGTGTTTCCTTTGCAGTACAACGGTTTCAAATATCTGAAATACCTTGCATTTTCCTCACACGTCTTGACTTTATCCCATGTTAATGCTGTGTTTAGTCTTTGGATCACAATTGTGACTGAACGGTGTAGATTTAAAATGACTGTTAAAGTGTGTCACTAAACTTCTGCCTTGCATCTTGACTGCACAGCGATGATTCTTGTGACTAAAATAGCTTTGCTTTACACCATTTTTTTCTCCTCAGACCAAGGTCTACACCAACTCCTACCGGATCCATAAGTGCCAATGGGGTGCCAACAGAAGCTCTTGACTACGACAGATTGAAACAGGTACTTCTCAAAATTTGAGAAGAACTGAAACCCATTTAAACTTTTAGCCCGGTTTGATAGAGGGGTTGTACACTTCCTCAATATGTTTGCAAAGTCTTGCCAAAGCTATTGGTACTATTCGTTTTTTTTTTCCTCATTTGAAAACGTGTTTGGTGTTACAGCACTTCCTAAAAAACAAGGGAGAAATACTGTTATGCTTTTGTGGGTGTGTACAATTATAGTGCGCTCTACAAAGGCAATACCTCCCTTATGTTTGAATGAGCATGTTAGATATGAAAGGCATATGAGGGAGTCTTACTTATCAGAGGACACAGTTACTCAAGTCGCTCAGCTCTGTCTGCTGCATTCTAGTTTTGCCCAGAGAATGTTTTAGTGGCGAAGAGTGACATATAGCAGCTGGAATTAGCGAGTGTTGATGTTATACACCTACTCATCTAGTCCTCTTGTCATATAAAAGACCATGGCTAAGTATTTCTCTTCTCTAGTGTATTATGATCTAATATGCAATATTACTGGCAAGAAAACACTTATAAGTTGCATGTCTACTATTGATTTGTAGAGGACTGCTGTAAATGTATTGCTTTGCTTTTTAGGACATTCTAGAGGAGATGAGGAAGGAACTATCGAAGCTGAAAGAAGAACTTATTGATGGTAAAATATGAAAATACTTCACCCTAACAGTCAAGAGTTTGTATAACTTTAACAGATTTTTTAATTTTTTTATTATGATCTTTAAAAAAACATATTTGGTCTAAAGGCTTATGCTAGATGTATAATAATAGTTAATATAATAATTGTTTTATTAATAATATGATTATAACATTGTTTAATAATTAATAATATTTTATATATATATGTATATATATATATATATAAATGTATATATTTCCCTTATTTCCTATGTTCCTTCCTGTGGTGGTTATGATGGCAATGCTATTTATTTATCTATTCATTAATTAATTTGTTCAAAGAAAAATGTCTTTACAAAATACTATTTATACTGTACTGTTATCAATTATAATATTTTATACAAATAAAATAGAGTATGGTAATAACAAGTGACAAGTTTTCAGCATACAAAGGGGGGCCAATCTTTGACTTTATAAATTATGTTAAAAGATTTATTGGTTTTTGGTCCCTATATGATTCCTATATCACTGTTTTGCATTCTTATATAGTTTCAATGACTTTACTATGATTCTTATATACACTGCTCAAAAAAATAAAGGGAACACTAAAATAACACATCCTAGATCTGAATGAATTAAATATTCTGTAACACTTCAGAATAGGGGGTCAGAATAATGCATTAGTTAAGTATTAATTAATGGTTGATTTGTTGACAATTAAGCATTAGTTGAGCAAAAACACTACTACTAATTAATTATTAAAATGTGAAGTTAATCATTAATTACTAGTTTGTGTTTGCTCAACTAATGCTTAATTGTGAACAAATTAACCATTAATTAATGCTTAACTAATGCATTATTCTGACCCCCTATTCTGAAGTGTTACCAAATAGTCTTATGAAATACTTTGTTCTTTGCGTCATTGAATGTGCTGACAGCAAAATTACACAAAATAATTGAAGGAAATCAAATTTATGAACCCATTGAGGTCTGGATTTGGAGTCTCACTCCAAAGTTGAAGTGGAAAAAATAACTCCAGGCTGATCTAACTTTGATGTAATGTCTTTAAAACGAGTCAAAATGAGGCTCAGTTGTGTGTGTGGGCTCCACGTGCCTGTATGACCTCCCTACAATGCCCAACGGATCTTCTCCTGAGGGATCTTCTCCCAGTCCTAGACTAAAGCATCCACCAAATCCTGGACAATCTGTGGTGAAACGTGGCATCGGTGGATGCAGTGAGACATGATGTCCCAGATGTGCTCAATTGTATTCAGGTCTGGGGAATGGGCAGGTCAGTCCTTTACATCAATGCCTTCGTCTTGCAGAAACTGCTGACATGCTCCGGCCACATGAGGTCTAGCATTGTCTTGCATTAGGAGAAACCCAAGAACCAACCGCACCAGCATATGATCTCACAAGGGCTCTGAGGATCTCATCTCGGTACCTAATGGCAGTCAGGCTACCTCTGGCGAGCACATGGAGGACTGTGCGGCCCTCCAAAGAAATGCCACCCCACACCATTACTGACCCACTGCCAAACCGGTCATGCTGGAGGATGTTGCAGGCAGCAGAACGTTCTCCACGGCGTCTCCAGACTCTGTAACATGTGCTCAGACTAGTGTGAACCTGCTTTCATCTGTGAAGAGCACAGGGCACCAGTGGTAATTTGCCGATCTTGGAGTTCTCTAGCAAAGCCAAACGTCCTGCACAGTGTTGGGCTGTAAGCACAACCCCCACCTGTGGACGTCGGGCCCTCATACCACCCTCATGGAGTCTGTTTCTGATCGTTTGAGCAGACACATGCACATTTGTGGCCCGCTGGAGGTCATTTTGCAGGGCTCTGGCAGCGCTCCTCCTGTTCCTCCTTGTACAAAGGCAGAGGTAGCGGTCCTGCTGCTGGGTTGTTGCCCTCCTATGGCCTCCTCCACGTCTTCTGATGTACTGGCCTGTCTCCTGGTAGCGCCTCCATGCTCTGGACACTACGCTAAGTGTGATTGACTTGGAGTTACATTGGGTTGTTTAAGTGTTCCCTTTATTTTTTGGAGCAGTGTATTTTAAATCATAATAATGGGCGAGTAGGTGTCTTAAACCTTTGACTGTTAGTGTAAAATAGAGCTGAACTACCAGTCTGACCTGGACTGTTACTAATGTCGTTTTTTGTACTTTCAGCAATCAGGGAGGAGTTGGGCAAGTCAAACTCTGCATAGGAGAATGAGACGCACCTGTATTTTTAACCACAATCTGTCACTTCAGAGGTCAGCTTCAGTTTAAGCCACTTTCTCAAAAGCAATGAAAATGGAAAATTACAGTTTTAACCAGTGGTGATCACAATAACCATGATAATTGGAAGGATCTGTTGAGTACGATGCCGGGACCGACACAAGTTTTGAGCGTGGGGGCACGGGAGGCGTTAACAGCGAGAGGATAACCAGACGCCTCAAAGCAACGCCATCCACCAAAAGCCCCGTCTTGAAGGGGGTCAGGACCCAGTCTTAAGGAAGTGACTGTCAGTATGCAATGGATGACTCTTACTGTGGAAAGAAATTGATGAAAAAAGACAAACTTTTTCTGAGTTACATACTGTATTAACCATCGAAGAGTGAAATTGTAAATCAAGCAGATGACATTCATTTTACGGCACATCGTTTAGCAAAGGGCAGGCTTTGTTTATGAATTTCGGTGGTGGTGGTGGTGGTGATGAAGTAACGTTAACGAAGTTGGCCTTGTATAGAGCAAAACCTTGAAACTGGCCAACCAAATGAGTATGGTCTCTTGCTGCAGGACTCTAAAGCTTGTCTTCCTACTATTTTAACCAGAATATGTACATTAAAATGATGACGAAATAAACATTATACCTGCAAGTCATTCAGTCAACCTGTTCTAATGTACGCCATGACCACATCAGGTAGCTTACTTGCTCTTTTGGTCGGTTTTCATTATTCTCTTTTCAAACGTGAATGCTCGACAGGCTGTCTCTAATGAGCCACTGTTATCTGTATACCTTCGTCTTGCGTGTTCGCTAAGTGTTCGGAAAGATCACGAAAGACGATGCCTTTCTACTGTACATCGTTGTAGCTCTCTACCAAAATCCTCTCAGCCAATCGAAGTTAAGGTTGACGTCAACGTCAGCTCAGACCGTATCTGTAGATAGTGCTAACCAGAAATACTATGAACTTTTTATTCACCGTAGGCTCTTTTCGTATTTCTTTCGATTTCAGTGCATGTCTTCTTTTGATTGGTAAGGGAAAAATGGTTGCCACGAAAAATACTTTAGTTTTCAGTTCATAAGCAATAAGTGTAGCATTCTTGCATTTTTTTTTTTTTCTTTAATCGTCCACTCTGCCCTCAAATTGTGGATGAATTATGTTCTCCATATGCATTCTCAAAATGCAGTTTGCAACGGACGCCTCTTTATAGCCATAATAAATTTGCAGAGGTTTGACATTACTCAAGTCCTTACTCACTTTACTTTATTTTGGGATGCAAAAGATCATGTATGGCTACTTATTCATTTTGCATGGGCTATTTACCAACTAAACAAGTCTGGAGTATCTAATGAGGGCCAAGCAGCACGTCACAGCTTTTTGGATGATTTAGAAGTTTTTTTGTCAGTCATTTATTGTTAAACCTCTTTCTGCACACTGGAAGGCACTCGGCTGTGTTTTTCAGAGGGGCTTTATCTTCCAACACGCTTTTATTAGGGAACTTTATATGCTTTTTAAGTCCATATGAAGTGTGATTATAGGCTGTTCAAATTTTGAGGAGATAACTGAGAACATGAATTTGTGACGTTCTCTCCAATCGGATTTTTCCTCTGTTCCATCCAAACCCCACCATGCTCCTTTGTCATTTCTCTTCGCTTCAAAACCATCACTCGAAATAATCTCTCAAGGAATCAGAACGTTTGTATAGAGTGTTTACAGCATTGATTGCACTTTAAGAACCTGTAGAAGTTCAAATGATTCTATTGCTGACAAGATGGTCGTCACTTTGTGGCCGGCACGATCACCAAAGCGAAACCGTAATCTCTAGAACGTCACAATCTCCGGATCCACCTTTGTTTAGACAAAAAACAAATTGGTCTTTAGCTTAAGCAGGTGAAATGTTTTGATCAGGGTTGATTCATTCCTGGATAGACCTGTTTGTGATCTTCATGGTTTGTGCCTTGTTCGGAAGTTGCATTTGATATGTCCAAAATTTTAAAGCGTATATATAGAGAGTATTCATTTAGGGCCTGCCATAACTTTATTCATTTGTTTTGCATTTTGCTTCAGCGAGTTGAAAAGGACGCTTTTACCATCTTTGTTTAAAATCAAACATGCATTCACATTCTTCTCTCAATGTCATTTTTCTGTTGCATTACAGTGTGGTTTGTGTTATGGTTAAGACCATGTATGCTGGTGGGATCTGAGAAACTGATCTTTGTCCTCATGGAAATCAGTTGAACAAGTATTAGCAAGATTGATGGGAGACTCGATTATGAGCAGACTGTGCTGGATAGATTCGACTGAATGTCCTTGTAATGCAATTTTCAGTTTCCTTATCTTTCTATTTTATCGTTCATGTTGTACCATACTGTTTTCATGTTAATTAGAAGTTTCTTACATGCTAACATTGTTTTGTTTGAGCAAATTAAATAAACATTGCAATACATTGCTGTTTGCATTTATTTCTGGATTTCAATGTTTAATAAATAACTTGCTTGAAAATTATTGCATTTGAATTATCTACTTAAACCTGAATTAAATGTCGTATAAATGATCTATTTTCACTTTGTTTAACATGAAATCGCTCCTCCTCCGTAGCAAATGCTGCTTTTTTTTTGTTTGCTGCTGCACGGTTCAGCTGTGGCAAACAGGAAGAAGGCAGGACTGAACCAACACTGAAACTAAATAAAAGCATTACCCGAAACTACCGAACAATACACTATTCTTCAACGATCTGCTACAGTATGAGCAGTTCAGGCATCGAGATGCACAGTTCATGACATCTCAAGGATCAGGCATGTAAAGGCATTGCTGCAGTTCAGCTGAGGTCAAGTGCAGCAATGCATCTTTGCAAAAACGGAAACTGAGACTACATCTGCTGTGCACCTACTCTTCAGCATACCCAAAGAAAAGTTGGTTTGTGATGAACAAGTTTGATTGAATTAGAGAAATGTTATTAGTTTTTTTTTTTTTTTTTATAATTTTATTGTAAAAATGTTATATGAATTGTATTTAAAAAATAGAATTTTTACTAAATCTAATTGCAAAAATCGATTTAATTCACGCAATTTATAGTAATTGTAGTGTACATTCCTTAAACTTAAATTCCCATTTTAATAGCCTGTGGCATCGATTTTTATTGTTTTGTATTTTAAAATAAAAACGTCATTTTCTTTTACTAAGTAGAACTGCCTTTAAACCAACATTACTTAAGACTTAAGCTAGTCCCAGACTAAATTGCATGTTTGAGCTGTCTCAGATGAAAATATCTTGCTCTGACATATCTTAAAACATGTCAGTGTCATTGTTCTGTGTTAAGATGCACACCTGTAATAGTTTCTTATAAGGAATTTTTGTAAAGGTTGCTTAAATATCTTAATTTAACTAAAGCCTAGTCCTGGCTTAAGCTAAGCCCCGTTTGTGAAACCGGGCCTTCAAGTCAGAAATAAGCTGTTAAGAGTATTTGTATGAACGGTAGTTTTAGTAATGATGTATTTTAAATGCACTATTCTCCAATGTGCACCAAAAAAAGTTACTGACGTCTCTTCCGGTTTATTAACTACTCTGTTGACCCTTTCTATGCCTCTATCCATTACTAACTAACTATAATTAGCGTTTTTTAAATAAACCTTTCGCGTTTACGAGCACAACGTGTGACGTCAGCTGTCCATCCTTTCTCGTCATATCTCACTGATCATCAACTGTCTCGCCAGGACAGGACTCCATTTTGAGAAACCCGATCCTCTTGAGCTCAAATGCCTCGCCTCCAATCGGCGCTCGCGTAAACCCACCTCCGCCCAATGAGAAAATTCAAAAATTTAAAAAGAGGCCAATCACAGAGCTTCCCGCCCTCAAGGACGCTGGTAGGTTGAGCGGTCACAGAGGGAGGAACGAATTCAGAGCGGGGGCCAGTGTATTAAAACAATATACTTTATTTTATGAAGTTCCGTGGATAAGTTTTAGAGATTTTTAGGATATTAAGATCGACTAAAGGTAAGAAATCCTAATCAATTTACTTTGCATGTGTTTTTTGTTTTTGTATGGGAAATGTGTATAATGTGACTGCGTAGCTAACGGTACAGTACCAGATCTGCGCTGTCCGCCCACAGCTCTGCTTTTATGAAATAACGTTAGCTGTACATAGTCACTAGCTCCATATGCATGTATTATAATATTTTAAACTCTTTATTTATGGAAATAGTACCACCGTTTGTCGCTGTTTTTAGTATTTGAGTTTATAACCCGATTTGAAGCCGGCTCGTTGCACAGGAAACTTGGGCACGGCGCGCATTTATTGTCCTCTAACACAGCTCGACTGTTTTCCCTCACGACTTCTTTATTCGTTTTTCCTTTCCTTTTTTAGTAGCGTTAGTTAAAATTATCATCGATTTAGAAACTTTCAGTTTCATTATTTTGTTTATGCACGAAATTGCAAGTGACTCTTTCTATTCTTGCGCAAAATAGTCACTTTTAATGATAATTTGACTGTGTTTTGGTCAAACATTTGTGTTAAATACGCCATTCGTTTATTACATCCGTTGAATTGTATCCGTTGTCCGTCAACACGATTTAATGTTGCTGTTTGTGTCTCGCACGCGGACTGACAATGGTTTGAATACATGACGTTTTCCCTCCATTCCTGTGTCATTCTTTTGAAGTGTTAAAGGAGCAGCATGTGAATCTGCTCTTGGTGCTTTTGCGTCACATGACAAAAAAAAAAAACAACCAACGAGACACAAGAACTATTTAATTTATCATAATTTGTATTAAATAACGAAGAATTTCTCTTCAGTCCGCCATATCCACTGTTAATGTATTTTACTTCGTTGGTTTGATCAAATGTTGTCCTTTGTTGGAAATACTGTTGATTTAAAAAGGTAAAGTCAGATTTTCTGTTGTAAGTTTTAGTTGTAGGCAGTGAGAGTAAAGTGCGCGTGTCGTCGTGTGTCCCCCAAATATGCATAACAAAAGCAGCAGACTCCGCCCACTTACATTCACTCCGTTTAAATCTTTTCCTGTGTAGTTTCACTTCAACTTTTTGGAAACGCATGGGATTTCTGCAGAGCTGGACTTCATCTCAGTATTGGGTGTGTGTCTGTGGTTTGGTTCAGGAATGTCTGGAATGTTTTCATTGGATTAGATGGTTTTAGGGTAGATGGCTTATGTTTTTATGATCAGTACATATGGTTTCAATATGAATTTTTGAGTGTTTCCTGTATTGGAGTGTCTGCTTATAAAGCGCTTCTAGACGTGTGAGCAGAGCTTTTAGCCTGTTTCTGGTCTTGCGTAAGTGCCAAAATTGGTGTTTGGTCTCAAAAACAGAATTTCTTTATATTGCTAAACTTTTTTTTTTATATATTTATATTTTTTTATATTTTTAATCAGTATCAAGCATTACTGTAATTCAGTTGTAAAGTGGTAGCTTGTTAAAAATTGATACCTAGACACCAACTTTATTTATTCTTGAATTTAATTTTATGTTGAAATGTCTAACATTATTATGACACTAGAACACAGTAACGGTTTGACTCAAAGTCTGCATTTTGAATATGATTCTATTAGTGGGCGATTTATTTGATTTATTTTAGTATTTCGTATCTAGCCTCTAGTCTTTTTTTTAGTTATTCAGCTTACATTCTAACTTATTTGTTATTTTGACAATGAATGTCTGAGTGTGCAAAAAACAAAATCATTTAAGTAGGCCTAATTGTAATTAAAATTTTCACTTTTAAGCACATAGTGTAATGCTATTTTAGAGCACTATTCTGTAAAGATGCACCAGATTGTGGATTTAAAAAGGAGAACTAGTTAAGATGAGACAGGTGAATTTATAACCAAAAATACTTGTTTTGATCTTTCTGTAGTTTTTTTTTTTTTTTTTTGGCCTGTGATATGAATAGTGCAAATCATCTCAGTGGTCAGAAGTTGTTGATATCTGTTTGATCGACGAATCCCTCTCATAAAGGCCATTGAGAGCTCAACAATAGAGCTGGTGCAGAGAGTACAGTGTGGGTGCGTAATTCAGACCCATCAGCACTTCTGAGACGGCAGCTGACATCATCACTTCATTGTCATCAGGCCATGTTCCTGTGTTCTCTCTGGTGTTCCCCTGGGTTTACCACTGAACATGTTTAAAATATCACAGATGTCTTTAAGTCTGTACTGATTGGTTTGTAAGGGACATGCAAATGCTCATGCGCATTATTTTTCATAAAAGTGAACCGTGTTTAAAAAAATGCTTCGGTCCCAGTGTGATACACAGAGACTATTTATGTGTTAATTGAGCCAAATGGCTCAAATGGCCAAATTTGTCATTTTAGTGGAAGACCTACTTTTAGATTTTGCGATACCTGTCTGAGGGCTTAAACCAGTTGTCAAATCAGTTTGGTGATGCTGTTGGCACAGAGATTACGCACTTGACTTCATCTTTAAAGGCTGCATGCCTAGATGCTATCATTAGCAGAGTTGCTGTTGAAGCATTTGGTTTCTAGTATGTCATAATTTTCTGAGTTTTACGTTTAGTAGTTAGTAAAACAGGAAAGGCAGTCAAACCGGTTACATTCCTAGAATGCGGTTGAACTTTATTTAAATTATGTCATTGTGCTTCTATGCCATATGTACATGTACAAACTACTACTACATATACTGTAAAACATTACTTTGGAGTAAAGCTGCTTTGCGATGATATGTATCATGAAAAGCGCAATACAAATAAATTTGAATAGAATTGAATAGTGGGGAGAACTCAGAAATTCAGGGATTAATTTTTGTCTTGTATTAATTTTTTTGTAGGTAAACGAGGATGCCAACTTCAAGGTTTCAGATTGGAGAGACTGTAATGGGCCGCTGGCCTGGCAGTAACCTTTATTATGAGGTCAAGGTGCTGAGTTATGACAACAAGACTCGGCTCTACACCGTCATCTACAAAGATGGTACTGAACTGGAGCTGAAGGAAACTGACATCACGGTATGAATGAATTGGATTCAAAGAGCCGACCTTGTATAAGTTCTGACTATTCAAGTTGTTTGCATGATTAGTGACACAAATGTAATTATTTGATGTATTGGTGACCGAGAAACTGTGCAGAATAGGCAATGTTTAGTAGTTAAATGCGTAGTATTTCTTGTTCAAATGTTTTAATATCCAAAAAGTTTAAGGACGAGGATGAACAAAGCTTTAACAGGTTTCAAATGACCTGGGGGTAATCTTAATTTTGAGGTGGAGTAACCCTAGGTTTTAAATCCAGTTATATAGATGTTTAATTGACTGACATTATGGTACAACGAAGAAACACAGATAAATGTTGGATGTGGATGTTGTTTTCTTCATTGCAGAGCCTGACGATATTTAAGCAGGGCGTCACACGCTCTCGGTCAAGATCTCGCTCACCGGGACGTTCGCGTCGCAGCCGTTCCCGTTCACCAGCTAGGACGCCTCGCCGATCTTCCTCTCGCACCACAGATGTGCGCAAGGAAAAACTCAAAGAAGTGCTGGAGGTCCGACTCACCCCTGTGGTAAGACTTGTTTGTCAAGTACCTGTCATGTGATTTTAATTCAATGTTAATTTAACCAGATTTTTAAAACTTTTTAAAAGAAATCTCATGCATTTATATGATTAGAAATACAGTAAAAAACATATTAGTACAGTTATGAAGTATTACTGTGATTTTTTTCTGTTTTACTATATTTTGAAATGCTTTTTATTCCTCTGACAGAGTTCGTATTTGTTGATTACAAGTAAAGGAGCTTAATCTAATTTAAAGCAGTTAACTCAAGCATTTTAATGCTGTTAACTCATTTGTCTCTCCTCATGGATTCACTTTACGTGTCCTTGACTGCCATCTGTTTCAGCCGATGACACACGAGAACAATAGCAACAGCAAACATGAGAAGAAAGAGGAAAATAATACAGCCAATACGGCTTCCACAGTCAGTGAGGTATGAATACATCATGAATTCACATTTCTTTGATGTCTCAATCACTAGCAACAATAGAAGCTCTTTAATGTTACCTGTCAGATGTTAGAACATGCTCTAGATAAGGCTGGAATGTCATGATGCATGCATGTTGTGCCTCTCATGTGTGACAGCAGCCCATTTAGTTGTGCACACAAAGCTAAAGCTGACTGTGGGCTCTGTTTAATCGTTTTTCAGCATGTTTCTGCTCATGGGACAATTGAATGGGCTTTACAAAGCAGCTTTACACTAGCATGACTGTGTAATCCTTATGTCTCTTTTCTTGACTTACACTGACGTTGAGACTGAAACTTTGGACACAACACATACAAACATGTATTTAATATTATTATTGGATTCTAAATCTGGGAAGCAAAAAATAATAATAAAACGTATAGTAATTGTAATGATTTTCTGGTAACACACTACAATAAAGCTAAATTTGAGATTGTAAGTAAGGGTACAGTCCATGTACAGTCAGCCGGTAGTTATCGCAGAAATAAGCCCCGACAGTGTGATCAGGACCCGACGCGAAGCGGAGGGTCTTGTATCACG
>JAUMHG010000067.1:14557277-14567754 GCA_032359395.1 Enteromius anoplus | reverse complement strand
TTTATGTTCACATACAGCGACATGACACACTGCATGAACAATAATTTTTGAAAAAGCATAATAGGGGCACTTTAATATAGTGTGCTATATTGTTTTCTTTTATGCGGATTGCCGAAACATAATCATCGCTTGTTTCCACAGGTGTTGATTAACTTCGCCATGTTGCAAGCTGAAATGAAGCAACAGAATCTAGAGAATCCCTCTCCAGCGATGCTCCTGGTCAACATCTTCCAGCTCCTGTGGGTCGTTGATGGCTTTTGGCATGAGGTA
Organism: Enteromius anoplus; assembly: GCA_032359395.1. NCBI lineage: Eukaryota > Metazoa > Chordata > Actinopteri > Cypriniformes > Cyprinidae > Enteromius > Enteromius anoplus. Next base: position 14,567,484 of record JAUMHG010000067.1, on the reverse strand, counting down.
CAACAAGTGTTTTACAAATCAAACACAATTACTTCTTAATGCATTGTGGAAACCATGAACTGAGTGTAATTCTCTGTATTTCAGGAGAAACTTCTGACCATGATGGATATAGTGTACGATGGCTTCGGATTTATGTTGACATTTGGAGATCTGGCTTTTGTTCCCTTCACATTCACCTGTCAAGCCTACTATCTAGTCAGCCATCCCAATGAACTCTCTGTATTCTGGATCATTACTCTCATCACTTTGAATGGTCAGTTTTTGCTGTGCTTTTTAAAATGTTTTTTTAGCTACACTAAAAAGATGCTAATATAGGTTTTGACTTTTCTAACAGGAGTTGGATACTATATTTTCCGGAAAGCCAACTCTCAGAAGTTTGCCTTCAGGAAAAACCCTTCCAACCCGGCATTGTCTCGTAAGTGTTTTGAAACAGATTTACCAAAAAACAAACTTGAAATGTTAAAATAGTTGATTTAATAGTTGGTTGAAACATTTTTTTTATCAGACCTGAAAACCATCCCTACTGCAACTGGAAAGAGTCTTATCGTGTCTGGTCTCTGGGGGTGGGTCCGTCATCCTAATTACCTGGGGGACATCATCATGGGTTTGGCCTGGTCTTTGCCGTGCGGTAAGCATTTGACTTCCCCTTTTTGATTAATGAAGTTGTCATGTTAGTTTGATTTGACTCAGTCCTGATATTCCTTCTCTTTCCTAGGATTCAACCATTTGATCCCGTATTTTTACCTCATCTACTTGATCACTCTGCTGGTGCACCGTAACGCACGAGACGAGCGCCAGTGCAGGAAAAAGTACGGCTCTGCATGGGACGAGTACTGCAAAGCTGTCCCGTACCGCATTTTCCCAGGAGTATACTGAGGACTCACAGACTCAATCTGTTATGGACACTCGGGGCAAATAAAACTTTCCTCAGGATGACATTGAACATCAGACATGGGAATGAATTGTTAGCAGCTTTTAAAAAAAATCTTTTTTTATAATTGAGCATGAAATTAAAACCAAATTTTCTGCTTTGTCACAAAACGTTTACGGATTGTGGACACTGCCCCATTTTCGATCTCTTTAAAATGTATATTGTTGTACAGATGTGTTTTTTTGTTTGTTTTTTATCTCAAGGCTGTTATGGATAATCCCTAACTTTAAATCTCATCTTATGTACACATATACACATTTAAAGTGTCTGCTTGGCTATTTACCGTTGGCTTTTGTAATGACAGTTTGTGTAATGCTTTTGTATATTGTGTAGGATGGGATTTTTTTATATATATATATGTATAGTAAGAAAAGATGTAATGTTCTTTCTCAGGACCAGCAATTTGTGGGAAAAAAACAACAAAACTATATTTTCTTAATTTCTGTACATATTTCATAGAAAAATGTTAGGTTTGGTTTGTATTTTAGGCATTATGCACTATGTTAAACAACTTTCTTTTATTCAAAGTTCACAAAATTTGGCTTTGCTACCTCAGATTTTTTCCAGTTGAAAACAACGTAAAATTAGTTTTATTTTAGTCCGTTTTTGGAAACTGGAAGTGTCTCAGTATCTTTTGCGAAATCATAATTGTGTGCTGTGAGCTTCTTTACATTTTTATTAAGGCTTTAATTTAAAAAGTCAATGCTAAACTGTGAATGTGTAATTGTAAAGCTTTTCTTAACTTATCTTTTATACAAGTATATCACTTGTGGACATGAAATTTGTCCCAATGAAAGTTTGAAGTAAGTGTTTATAGCTAAGATGAGCTTTTACTTCATCGCAGTGAAAAGCATTGTACAATGTTATTTATCTGGTTAAATTTTAGAGTGTTCACTTTTGTCAAATTTTGTTATCTGGCAAGCAATTTCTGTACAAACGCCATTTTTAAATATGCATCATTAATTAAACCACTCTAGACAAACTGCGTATGTTCAGAATACATTATTTTATAGACTGTTCAGCCTAAATTTCAACTGTAGATGCCCTCTTTTTTTTAATGAATTTTTTATTTTTATTTTTTCTCTCTCTGTCCGTAATTTCACTCTATGGTCTGGTAATTTCTAATAAATCAATGTTGTCACAAAATATAGTAATTGTTCCATTCGACTTCCCTTTTTGCAAAGATTTAAAAATTAATATTCTGCCTGGATGTAATATTATATAACAGTGAACAGTTAAAGAAGGTTAGTAACACATAGGAGTCTGTAAGAATGACATTTGACAATATGAAGTCACAAGTCTCCTGATAGGCCGGTACATCTGAGAAGCAAACCTTCATTCTTATGCCAAACTTAAGTAGTTGCCAACATGAACAACTCATTTTAACCCTGACTATTATTAACATGCTTTAAATGATTATTACATGATTATGATATTACGTTATTTACAATTATTAATGTAATTGTAAATGCAATCACTATAACTTGTAATTGAAATAAGAGCTATGCATAACTGAAATATTTGCTAACAGAATGGTAAAAACTCAATGACCCATCAGAGAAGTGTTGTGTCGTCTTAAGAAAGAATCTGTATTTTCTCATCTATATAAGTAATCTATGTTGAATCGGTGGATTTTAAATGTGTGTGTGTACACACACTAAACCAAATAGCTGTTAACATGAACAATGTTTCATAAGAGTAAAATATTTTTTCGCACCATCTGTTCAGTACAGCAGCTGTTTCTTAGCTCTGCAGGTTATCATATCAGCAAAGCACACTAACTGAGCAGGAAACAAGTCCTTTTGAACTACTGATAGGTTTGCAGGTGCAGACAAAATCCCAATCTACTGAACACCATGCCGTACTTAAGATATTTTACTGAAGAATTAATGAAGGTGGACAGTTAATATTAGAAAGCCCTATGATGAATAGTCATTGTTGGGAAGTTGCAGTAGGCAAACCAAGAATACAATCCCCCAGTAGTAGAAGTGGTCTAGTAATTTTAATAGTATTTCAATATTGTCATCTAGTAAGGGCTTAAACGTTTTACAAACGTGTGGTGTTTTAGATCAATCAAAAACACTTTAGTGGAGAAAATAATTCGTCAAATTATGCTTGAGTCGTTTGTTTTGTGCGTATATAACTGCGTTTTTGTGTGCAGCACGAGCAGAGATCGACAACATGGTTGTGATAAAATATGTCATAAGAAATATATCAATATTGATCGCACTTCCGCGACCCAAATTTAAAAATATTTGTATCACGCGAACTGTTCTTAAATTTTTCTGTCATATTGAAACAGTACATTTGGGCGGGAAATGTCGAAGTTTAGTTAGGCCACGTAACCCAGTGTTGGCAGTCGGTTGCAAGTTACAGCAATCTCTCTTTCTTTTATCGGTTTTGAAGCTAGACATTCTTCACTATGAGTGGCAGATGCATACTGTGTCACTCATAGGGTGAGTAAACATTAATTTGTTACATTTGTATTGCTTTACATACTAGTCTTGCGAGTGCATGTTGCTGGGAACAGGCCCGTCAGTGATAATTGCCATGCATTAGCTACACTCTAGCACTAGATGTCAGCAATGTGATGCACAATTGATGTAGGACTTGCTCTGTGATAGGTCAGCTGGCATGAGGATGTTTATTTTGGGCTCCTGGTGTGAAGGATCTAGTGTCAAGAGTATCACTACCCTCATCAAGGGAAATGACAAAGTGACTGATGCATGGAACCATTTCATTCCTTGGCCAATGCGCAACAAATGAACTACCCATGAATGTGCACATTAGAAAGCTAATTGGTTTCTGTGTCATGCTAAATTGTGCTTTATTAGACACAACATCTGTTAGCCTGGATCTGCGTAAAATGCTTCTCGTTTTTTTAAACTATACCTTTATTCCTTGCCCTAACAATTTCGTAAGGGTTTAGCAAATGTAAATGTAAAACAATTTAGGTGGCAATTTAAGTAAAGTCAAATGATGTTTCATGTGGAAACGAGTCGAAAATTCGATCAATTGTGTTTCGTATTTGCATATGGAGATGCTACTCACTCTAAGCCAAGTGCGTTTATCATTTGATATAAAAGGTTACCCATTGTTTCCTCTCATACAGCGCAAGGTGGGGATTTTTAATAGAGCCCAAGCATTGAAGGTGCACATAAATTTGAGAAAGTGTGTGACCTCTAGTAATATGGGCTTTTGTCTTTAATTTTTGTGTTCTTGTCTGCAGCATGCTGCGGTTGATTGAGTCCATTTGCAATTTATTACAGCACTAGAAATGCTATGAATTTATCCAGCTTTGGCACTCTTTGGCGTCGCTGACAGAGCGTGAGAGCGGAGCTGTAGTGCGTTGAGAAATGCATTCGAGACGCACTTTGATTTTGCAACAACACATCCATCTGATCAGTGGTAGGAGGGAGTTCACTGATGTTGAAAGTACTATGCATGTATAGCTGTTTCACAAACCCACAGCATGAAATGCACTTCAAACTTTGATTTATCTAGCTGTTTTTGTTTGTTTACTTGATACAGAAATTAATAATGGTTAAAGAACAGATGTAGCATTAACACATTCCTATTAATCAGAATCGCACAGACGTTTTTTTTATCAGCTCTGACTGCTCCTCTTTTTATGTGGCGAGAGGCGGTGTGTCGGTTTTTCTCAGCTTTGAGCTGGAGAAATTATAATTACACTGCTCCAGATGGCTTGCATATTGTGTTGCTATTGGCGGGCCTTGAAAGAGCTTTCGTCTTTATCGCGCAATAAAATCATCTCGGTGAACAGACATGTCAAACTTAAAGACGCAGCTATAATGACATCTCTAGAGGTCTCTGCGAGTCTCCTGCAGCCAGCCCTCCTCTTTCAAAGCGTAAAATGAGAGTGACACTGATGATGCTCGCGAGAAACTGAGAAACTGTGACTCGCTCTAACTGTTAATCCTGGCGGACAATGCCAAGAAAAGCCTAAGGGGGAAGATGCATGAGGTCCTTGTCCTTATCAGCTCAGCAGGCTCTCAGAGGGCAGCGCGGTTGTGGTGCTTCCACCGATCTCTAGAGCTCACCCTCCCGCCCTATTATCATGTTTGCTCACTGATATAACAGTGACATCAATCTGCCATCGACCAGACCGTACCTGTGCCAAGTAAAACAATCAAAGCCGTGCATAAGGTGCCCCGTGAATTCACACACCCACGCAAAAACACACGCTTGCACATTTTTCTCTAGGGACGCGGGAGTTCATTTGGTAGGGAACCTGTCATGATCTGTGCATGTTATTTTTCTCACCAACTTGCTGTGCTGGGAGTTTTTTACAGACTTTGCACGTTTTTGCTAGAGGGGCAAACATTTTGGCTCATTTCAGGCCGAGCACAGACCGACTGCTAGCTTTGCGTGGAACAGCAGCTTTGAATTTAGACGCTGAAGTCCTATTAAGCATCTGGTCACAAGGTAAGTCTGCATGAGTAATTTGCATCTAATACAAACGTTATGTCCGGTTTGGGGCGATATGTGGGTTTCTTTTTGCAGTAATACTCCTAATGCTCTTTTCAGTAGGATTATGGCATAATTAAATCACTGGCTCTGTGTGTTTTCAGGGAAATGAAGCTGGTTGCAGGGTTAGCCGTTCTGTGGCTGTGGGTTGCGGAGGCCATTGAAAACTGCCCAGATGCTTGTAAATGCAGCCAGAAATCCAGTACGGAAAAGACTGAAGTCAGCTGTCAGAAGAAGGGACTTGAGAGCATCCCACCCAAACTCCCTCTGGACACTTGGATCCTTAAAATGGGTGAGGAGAGAGGCAGTCTTGCTTTGGGAGGAAATGCTCTCAGTGATAGTGATATGGTACTTGAGCACTAAATGAACATATTGTAATTACTTTTTTTTTTTTTCATTCTAATGTATTCATACATTATTGTTTTATAAAATAAATGTGGCCTTGGTGTGAATAAGTGTTTTCCACTGAAGCAACATGCACTTAAAGGAAATTGAGTATTCATCTATTAATGTTTTACAGTTATTATAGTTATAGTAGGAATAATAACAGGAACTATGGTCATTCGACGGTTACTATGGTAACACTGTTAGTACATTAGTTATAATCTCCGAACCAGTGCTCAAACGTTTTAGTTGAAACTTGTGTAGTATTACAATGAAGAATGGACAAGTTAAAGTAGTGCTATTCTTCTTGTGAAAGAAATGTAGATGATAGTTACCACAACAATACTAGAGTGTTATGAATGGCTATAAAGCTAAGCTTAACATTGCTAAGATATTTGAAATGGATATTAGAGCATTACTAGGGTTACTGATATTCTGCTCTCTGGCTACAGCTTTGGTTCATCATTTTAAATCTATGTAAATTAGCTGCAGCATTTAGAGTCTGTACAGAGTGCAATGGTGCTTGTACACTTTTTCAGCACTATTTGTTCCAAATGTTTTTTTTCCCTGTAAGTTATTAATTAAAAAAACTATTTTATTTTAAAATTCCTTACCTTAAAAGGATAGTTCACCCCAAAATTAAAATGTCTGTCTTTGATTACTCATGAATTTGTTTATCTTTGGAACACAGATATTTTTCATGAAATCGGAGAGCTCTCTGACCCTGCATAGACAACAGTGACAAACCAACAGTCTCACGACCAATTTTTTACATATTCATACGAGATGGAAAATTCATGCTAATTCATACAAATTTGTACAACCTCACTCTTATGATTTTGTACAGTTTGTCTAAACCCCAGTGACGGGTACGTTTAGGGGCGGGGGTTAGGTGTAGGTCATTTGTACAAATTCATCTGAATTACCAGCTTGTAACATACGTATGATTTAGCAAAAATCGTATGAGTAAGTTTGTACGGATTTGCATGAATTAGCCACCTCGTAAAATATGTACAAATTGCTGTGAGACTGTTCTGGTAAAACAGTCTGTGTGACATCAGTGGCTCAACTTCATTTTTACGAGAATACTTTTTGTGCGCAAAGAAAACTAAATAATGACTTTATTCAGCAATTCTTCTCCAAATCACATATTCTGCCGTTATGTAGAGTATGACAACGCATTTACATGCTTTCCTCTGGATGTACAGTAAACAACGCATGGTTGTGGTCCTGCTAAAGGGGAACATGCACCGTGATACTCTCCAATATGGCAGAAGATGGTAACTCGGATGGTAATTGTTGAATATAGTAGTTTTTTTGTTTTCTGTTGTAAAATTGGTTGAACCACTGATGTCACATGGACAGTCCTTGCTACATTTCTGGTCCTAGGAACATTTCAGTTGCATTGCTGTCTGTGCACGGTCAGAAAGCTCTCGGATTTCATCAAAAATATTTTAACTTGTGTTCCAAAGGCGAAAGAAGATCTTATAGGTTTGGAACGACATGAGGGTGAGTAATTAATGACAGGATTTTTATTTTGGGTTGAACTAACCCTTTAAGTATGAGCATGGTGTTTACTTTAGCACTGTTTATTAAGCCAACGTCTTTCGCTTCCTTTTGTTTCTTTCTTTTCAAGGTGAAAATGTATTGCATAACGTCCCAGCCAACATTCTGAGCTCCATTCCTAAAATCGAGAGCGTAAACTTAGAGCGAAACTCAATCAAATCCATACACCCTCAAGCATTTGCTGGTGCCCAGCGACTGATGCTTCTAAATCTGCAAGGAAACCGAATGTCCAAGCTCCCAGTGAAGGGCTTCAAAGATCTCCTAAACCTACGCTTTCTCATGCTGGGCCAGAATCAGATAGCTAGTTTGAAACCCAACATGTTCATTGGCATGAGGAACCTCTCAGAGCTGGATCTGCCCCTGAACGCCCTCACTGCTCTCCCACCAAATACGTTCAAGCCTCTGATTGCCCTCAAAGTCCTGGATCTAGCCTTGAACCACATCCAAAATATCTCACCCAAAGCCTTTGTGGGACTTGACGAGCTGCTTTTTCTCAATTTGGACAACAACAAGCTAAAGAATATCCAAGCTGGGACCTTTGCGCCACTGACTGGTCTTGAGATGCTGGTGCTAGACAACAATTTTCTCTCTACACTTACTGCGGAGACGCTAGAAGGTCTTTCCAACCTGCAGGAGCTATATGTGCGAAAGAACGAAATTGAGAGTTTGCCAGCTGATGTGTTCCGTCACACACCTAAACTCACTCACGTTGGCTTAAGTGGGAATCGGCTTCATTCCATTGATGGAAACATGCTGGCCAACATGCAAGGTAAGAAGTAGGACTTTTAAAAACTACTAGTATGTGAGTTGCCTAAATGACTGACTAGATCAGTTCGAAGAAAAAACTAAAATAATTAGGCCAATTTTAGGTACCTCCAACCTTGATCAGACTCAAAAGGTGCGAGGTAAAGGATGGGGCTGTTAACATAGCTTATCCATTCGTCTAGACTAGAGATGGGCCAAAGTTGGTCGGTGATGACCTTTAATTCGGTGCATACTGTTGCATTACAAAAAAACAAACAGGAACAACGAAAAACACATACAAGGATATCTTCGTTTTAAGTTACCATTTTATATTTCAACACTTTTGAAATTGAAATGTAAAGAATATAGTTTTTTAAGTTATAATAATAATAAAGATGGATATAAAGAGACATTTACTTTTGACCCAAGACCCTCAAACATGTTTGATTTTTGTCCTTCCGTAGTAATTTTGAGCTGTAGTTGAACAATTGTACAATTTTATCATAAAAATGCAACTCTTAGTATATCAAAGCCTAAAAAAATGAAAAAATCTAGTTCGGCATAAAAAAAGAAGATGTGATTTGTGGTAGAAAAATTACATTGTGGTATCTGTTAAGTTTAACTTATCTCTGATTAATCCAGGTTTAAAAGAGGTGTTTCTGCACGACAACCCATGGAAATGTGACTGCAGCATCAGCTCTCTGGTACATTACGTAGCCCAGACGAGGGCTACTCACTCTCCTCTGCAAAGACTTCGTTGCACCAGCCCAGAAGAGTTTCGTGATAGACCCATCCACCAGCTGAAATCCGATGAACTTCCCTGCAGGGCCTAGAAAATCCTCACGACTGATATCATATCACGAACGACCTCCAAAAGTTGGGAGCACAGTGGAATAACAGCATGATATTTTCTGCATTTAAATGGCGATGCTTCACAGAACTCCAACCTCAATGACTTTGACAGGTTAATGATAGAGCTACTGTTCTGCAGATAATTTTCACCCTCACCAGTCGACTATTTTCAGGCCACCTGGAGAGCAGTACATCCTACAAAACTAAGGAGGAAGTGTGCGTTTGTTTTTCCTTATAAAAATAAAAGGCCTATTTTGTTATGTATTATTAATAATGATAATATGTTTTTACATTTAACTTAATAATTCTATGTTCTATGTATTATTTATCCAAAGTGTTTTTTATTGTCCTTTAGCATCTACGTAGAAGAGGCTGTCAAAATATAATGTTAGTAGGTGAGTAAATAAAAAAATCATAATGAAGTTATTATGTCATTAAACCCATTCTTAATGTTATTTATCTATTTGATGTATACAGTATATACACAATAAACACATTTCGCAACTGCTATAATGATTTTTTGTTAGATGCAGTGAAGCTTAAAGGAAATAAATAGAGGTTAGAAAATCCCCTCTGCTCGGAGACAGACTGGAAACTTCCACCGCCACCTGAGACTGAATTCCTCATCGGATTGTTACAGCTGAATAAGCTTCCTTTGAAATCATCATTCTGTCTCTAAATTCCACCCAGGGTGCTAAAGCTGCAGTCCCGCATACAGGAGTGGGATCTTTTCAGATGCTGGGAAGGTGTTATTAAAACAGGCTGCTAAAACTTATGCTTTGGTATTTTACAGTTAACTGATATTAAATCAAACTGGTGGGACAGCATGAACATGTAAATTTAAATCACACTGCCACACACACAAACACACACACACTACAGCTACAGTGTGTTTATAGTATAATATAGTGACTGATATGTCATGACATATAAATGTAAAAACACTCGAGCATGCAATGTTTTCACACTCTGATAATAGTGTATAGCCACTGTCTAACTTTCAAAACAAAACCAAATTACTGGTGCATTGTTCTTTTGTGCATAACAAGATACTCCTTTAACACCTAATTTCCCCCAGCGTTGCCATGGCGACCGTAGCTTATAGTTGGGAGCTTCTGCGGATGGCTTACCCCTCACTGCATCATCTCCTCAACCAGCTGTTACCGACTCAGCATCCTCCAACCGTTTCCCTATCACTAGTAGATTTACAATGACAAATTGCCGTGATTCTGGTACCAACTA
>JAUMHG010000067.1:14539553-14557177 GCA_032359395.1 Enteromius anoplus | reverse complement strand
TACGCCCCCCCCCCCCCCCCCCCCACCACCACCACCACTACATTATTTGGAATTTCATGGATGAAGGAGATAAATTGTTTGTGCTTGCTGTCTTAGTGCAGAGTTCTGCATTATTGATGTCGCTTGTAAATTGACTTGTAATAGATTAAACAGCGAGATAATAGTAATATAAGCTTTACAAACCGTCCAAATACATCATATTCAATGTATGTTACAGAATGTTTAACCCTTAAAAGAAAGATGGATCTATTCTTTTCTAATACTACAAAAATGGATATATCCTCAAAACGTGGGTCTATTCAAGCTTTACTAAACCGAAATAGATGGACAGCAGTGTTCTTTGGTGTTTAGCCTTTTTAATATTTGAATATGATTAAGAAACTAATTTCAGCTCTTAATTAAAAGCAAAGGTAGGCAGTCGTTTAGGAATGAAATGCTACACTTGCTTGCTGCTGTATTTTGGCAAAAAACGCATGGGTTGCCAAAATGGACTGTGATCTGTAATCTTAAGGCTTATTTTCTAAGTGAAACATCCCCACAGCATGATCCTGCTATCACTATGTTTCACCGTAGGTATGTATTAGCCAGGTGTTGAGCCATTTTAGTCACACTGCTTGGCATTCGGGGTGAAGACTTTTTTGATCGAAGTCCATTAACTGCTGTTTGCCAAACTCCACTCGGGTGTTAGAAGAATTTACTTAAGAGTGATTTCTATCTATAACGTTAAACAAAATGACCTAATGATTAATGAAACCATATGCAGAAATAGTTTTCGTCCCGGTAGGTTCAGCAGGAGCTCTAACTGCCTATAGAGTGTCTAATTGAGGTCAGCTTGATTTCATTTTCTTTCCATCTGTCTTTCATCATGGTAAAAACTTGTTGACATTTAAAAGTACAAAACTAAAAATAGGTTAAAATATAGAAATATCTGATTCCAGACAAACTATCACCATGAAGTAAACAATCTTCATATATAATCAGTTTTATATATTTTTTCAGGCTTACCTTCTGTGTTTTGCTCATTAATTCAGTTCGTACTAGTATTGTAAAGCAACATATAATGATTAACGTTATTTTTAAATTTAGCATGGAGTGTCATTTTACCTCAACAACAACCAAAAAATAAATAAATAATAATACATTTTTTCACCCTCATGAATATATTTTGACAAACCAGCAGGCACCTACCAACATTCTTCAAAATATCTTTGTTTTTGTTCCATAGTAGAATAAAAGACATGCATGTTTGGAATGACATGAGGGTGAGTAAATGATGACAGTTTATCACTTTCTTTTTACAGTAGTGAATAAATACTCATTAAATAAGACATTATATTAAAGCATAGTGTGTTTCTGTTAAAGCCATGTTTTTTTGACTATAAAGTTTAAAATAAGCACCTTGGGATGTTTTGTAGGTGCAGGAAAGACTTTCATGGGTTGTGATGATTACAGCACAGTGAAATATAACAGCAGCATTCCTCTGGATCCATTGTTTGCAGAGAAATATATGATGTGCCTTGTGTGAAAATATAAAAACCTCCCGCTTTCTACCGTTAACTGACTTTTCTTTTTGAGTGCTCTATTGTAAGTCAATCTGTAGCTTACAGGAAGTTTAAATGTGAAGTTCACATATTGGAATAGATTGTTCAGGCACTTAGGCAAAACACTAACCCTTTTAATAATAAAAAAGTTAAATTTATGACAAACCTGTCATATTTAATCAAAATCAATAGTTGGGTTTCATAGTAATGTCTCTAAACGAGTGCAGTGCTGCTCATGTTGCCATAAAGCCCAATGTTGCCAGATATTTCTCCGTTTGACATTCTGATTGCTGTCATCTTTTGAAGCAGCAGTTAAGGGTTAAGAGCGACTATATTAGCAGCTATATTAAATGGAGGCACTTGCTTGCCTCATGACTCATTGACTTAAGCCTTAGACTGCCGTTACGTAAAATACTGGTTCTCTAACAGGCCCTGACGGCTTTTGCAGAACTTCAGCTGAGATTTTCTTATCTGTCTTCAACTTCGAAGCTTGGCAAATGTTATATGATAGAGGTGTTATGTTAATTTTATCCAAGTCTTGCTGAAACTAGAAACCATGTTGGTGTTAGGTGGTCTGAACGCCTGAATTAGCATTAGATTTTCCTAAAGATACTGTGCACCAAGTAAATGCTATTTATATGTTGCTCTTTTGGCTTTGCGGTTAGTTAAAGGGACATTTCAGATGAACCAGTAGTTAAACCAGACTTGATTTTTTTGTGTGCTTAAATCAGTGTGAATTTATTGGGGAAGTCTTAGCAGAGAGATTGTTATGTTTGTTGGAGATGCAACATTGAGACTACATTTACGATACTCTGTTGGGACTGTCTGTGGCAATTGGATATCATAACAAACAGCACAGCTTGTTATAAGAACACAACAGCTCTGCACCTAAAACAATCTGTCACCAGCTATATAGTCTTTTTTGGCTAATTAATATTTTTGTTAAAATATTGATATTTACACAATTCTGCTCGGATTCACAATGTCAGTGAAAGGCTATTCTTATGTCTGTCTGAAAGTCAGACTTGTATTTTCTCCGCTCAGATGAGACCCATCTGGCTTTCTCTAAAGAGTCTTCTTGCTCTGTTTCCTGTGACTGCCTGTGTTAGGGCCTTATTATCAGAGTTAGGAAGGAGAAAGTCTCCTTGTAAGCATCACACTGGTCTTGGTATTTGATTAAAACAAAGAAAATTAGGTCCCACTTTATAATAGGTGACCTAAATGAATAATTTGGTACAGTGCACTTATTGTGTACATACTGTACATTTTTTTACATTGTACTTATTTATTTTTAAAAAACACCTATATGTAATTACATCTGTAATTATTTCAAGTACACAGTTGACCCAACCCTTAACCTACCCATACCACTAAACCTGTCCCTTACTTTACCCGTATCCCACCTCAATAGCAGCAAAATTGTTTTGCAATAAAATATGAAAACAATTGTTTGACATAAGTACATATAATATAAAAGTCGCGTCTGTCAGTTTTGGTTTCGTTTTCTTGTTTTCCTTATTTGGTAGTTCCTTTCTCTATAATTTGCTCCCAGCCGTGTTCCCCAGGGGTTTTGAGTTCTCGTCATATTATGTTGTGTATTTATTGTCTGTGTCTCCGAGTCTCCCTTGTCAGTCCTTAAACGGTACTTCATGTTTGTCCTGCATTTGCCAGTGCCTTTGGGGGTAGTATAGCCATGGCCGTGGTAGGGGTTTGTGAAATGGGGGCTTTTTTTCTATGCCCCTGACCTGCCATGGCCTCCAGAGACTTCCGATCCACCCTGGAGGCAGTCTGTGACTCCGCTCCCACCCTTCCTACCCTGTTGTTTTTGTTGTTGTTCTGTTTATCGTTTTGGTTAAGGCGCGAGGACGTGTCTTTCCGGGATGGGGATGAAATGTCAAGTAGTCTGTCAGTTTTGGTTTAGCTTTCCTTGTTTTCCTTATTTGGTAGTTCCTGTCTCCATGTGATTATTAGTTCATTTGCTCCCAGCCGTGTTCCCAGGTGTTTTGAGTTCTCGTCATATTATGTTGTGTATTTATTCCTGGTTTCCTCAGTTCTGCTAATAAAAGATAATTGTTTTGATACTCCGCGACTCTAAAGTTCCCCTTCCCACACGCACCGTAATAAAGTGTGACCAAAAATTAAATTGCAAAAGGGATCAAAAAATACATACATCTCATACAAATAAATTAATTTTGTTTTAAGGATATTTAGATTAAAAAAAGGTTGTTGGGTGCTACATGCAAATATACAAAAACTGAGGTGACGTGTATCTGGTGAAACAGAGATACGGTTGCTAATGTTGCACTGCTGTTATATTCAAGGTGGCAGGTGTGTTTACATTTCAAGCGTAAGAAGATTTGTGTGCACCCCCTCACTCCTTCAAAACTCGTTCCCCTCACAGTTGCTTTCAGGGCTGTCAGTCACAGGCAATGAAAGCGTGCACATAAACAGAAATGTAATTTCACACAGGGGCATAAACTGATTGTCTCCTTATATTAATTGTTATCCTGTCTTTCCTCCATCATCTACTTTCTACCTCCACCTCTTCTCTATCTCTTTTCACTGGACTGTGGAGGCAGCTGCTGTAGGGGGGTTGTGCAGGTTTAAATATGCTCTTTTTGAATTGTATATGAGGATTACAGAGACCCATTCTCAAACGCTCTTCATCGACTGAGGCAACATCAATAAACCCTATACACCACATAAGCCAAAGTCTTCTTGTACATATACACAGTGTATAGATTTAAACTACGTGTGACAGCGTAAGGGTGCTTATAACAAATTAGGTTTTCGATTTGTAATTTATATTTCAGAATAAAACATTATGTAAGTATTACATAAGAATGGTTTATGTATTAGGTTGATAATAAATAATACATAACACGTAATATACAAGACACAAAACTATTTAAACGAATATAATTAGGCCTTTATGTGATGCATCACACAGAGAATTAGAATGGCCTTTTTACATATGCATTCAATTATTAAATGATATTACTTCAAAAACATTCTGTCATATTTCTGTATTGTCTTGCTTTTATATTTTATTTAATTTTCTTCCAGTATGATGATTTTTGGGGGAGAAAGTTGCTGACTACTTAATAACACTATAGCTCCTGTACAGAGATACTTTTTGTAAACTGTCTATTCCCCAGTGACACTTGTCAGCATACTTTATGACAGCTGTGCTGGTTATTCTGCTGCATTGGGCACTTTAGGATTTGCACACTCTCTAGCATAATGTGATTAATAGAGGATTTTTTGTTGTTTCAACAGAATATGCTCTTTTAACTCTCTCACCCTCTGGCATTCAAACATACTTTTCAATAGCAGTTGCTCAAAAATTATTTTTTGCTGAATATTTACTCACTCTTAGTCCATCTAAAAAGTATTTGGTGATACTAGCCTCATGCCACATGCCCACCAATGGATCCTCTGCAGTGAATGGGATGCTATCAGAATAAGAGTTCAAACTTCCGATAAAAACATCACAACAATCCAAAAGGGGGTTTGTAGCTCGTTTCTCATTGGTTCCCACTTTTTTGGGAACAGACATGCTCTAAAACGGCAGCTTTGCCAAACTGACTTTGCCCGCAAAATTTTATGTAGCATCACAGGAAGTATGGGCGGGCCCAGGCTAAGGCTTCATGTCATTCAGCACAAAATCAGTCTTTCCTGTGTTATATTGCTTTCACATTTTAACTTAGTTGTGAGCTGAAGCTCAGTGCGACTTCTAAAAGTATGACAGAGTTTGAGAATCTGATTTGCGCATTTTCACAGTGTCAGAGAGACCTTTCATATTCCCAGTCACACTGCCTCCTGCTGCGTGTCCAGATTGTAGACTTCAGATTTTATTTACAAGGAAATGCAGACGCCAATTCCCTAGGTTTGTCGGTAACACTAACACAGTTGAACTGGCAATCTTTCTCAAAAACAGCATCTCACTGTTAGAGAAGAAAACTCAGCGCTGGTGAAAATACACAGGTCACAGCCCCATATTGTTTGGAGGAGGCAGTGCACAGGAACTTAGTGGAACCGTTTTGGTGTTGTTGGGGCATTAATAAGTCACTGTGGATGGGGTGGATGAGATTGCATCAGCGGAGCAGTATAATCCTTGACCAGCACAAGCACATATCATTACTCTCCAACTGGGCCACAGAGCCTCATTCTCACAGAGTGAACCAAAGCCTAATTAATCCTTCAACACCTCTCACTTACTCAACCTTTCTACTAGAGTTCAGTCCCAGAGAATTCCCTCATCCTTCGAGTCCTGAATTAGTTCCATAACTGCCTGTATCTTCCGAGATGGCTCCTCTGTAAGATAAATGATATGAATCATAAAAGTGGGCGCGCATTATTCCAATTCATGGGAGTTCAAAGCGTGCTCTGACAAGAGGCAGAGAGCATATTGTAGGCTGTAATAAAATTTAGATGTAATTTTTTATGACAGCTCCTCTCATTACGGGGTAATGGTGCACTTTCCCGAATGTAGCCAACTCCACTACAGTAGTTAGTCGGGCAAAGGTAGCGGAGTACTTCTAGAGAAACATTACTGAAGAACATTTCTCAGGATCTGTGTTGAATGAATATTAATGACTGTTGTTGTCTCTCTATATGCCATGGCTGATTTATTATAATAGTACATACAGATAGACAATGTACAAAAAATAAATAATTAAAAATGGTTTATTATAAAATTAGATATTTAGTGTTTTTTATTTTACTTACAGTATATTGCTAGTATAATATAACAGCTGTGGCTGATTAGGACTGAAAGCATATTTAGTTTGAAACCAATCCAAAATCAAACTGATAAAGTCTCTGTTAGATTTTAATTAACTTTAAGGAAGCTGAAATAACCCCATTTACATTCTCTTAATTCCCTCAGCAAGATGAACTAACTTGACCCCTTTTTTATTATAAAAATGAATTATCCCATTATACAATATGCAGATAGTAGTGTTATAGCAAAAAATAGACTAAATTAAGATTAGACCCTCTGACCTCATATATACATATATAACTAATGAATGCCACATACAGAAGCTTTGCGTGTTTTGCAGGAACCAGAATAATTTTAGTTAAAGTAAACATTACACATTCAGGAAAGTATATTAGAATTACAAATACATTGGGCTGAACTGCTCAGATCATTGTTGCATGGGCAACTTCAGTACTCAACAGCATCGCTTTTCCGATTGTCTGAGAAGGTCATCAACTCTTTGAAGTGAATCTCTGTAAAGTCCCAGTGGTTATCAGGCTGCTTAAATGTACCGCTGCAGTTGGAAGGGGAAGTGTTGCATCAGCGCAAGTGCTATAAACTCACCAAGGTCTGAGAAGAGCTTCATTACGTTGGTTAATTAGCTACCTATTATCATAACTCACTGGAAGCTAATTAGTGAGGAGGTAAAGTCACACTGGGAAAATACTGGTGATAACTAAAAACCGTGCAGTATCCTAATCCCAACGTAAGTCCCTTTTGACAGAATCTGCACCATCAGTTAAATTGCCTGGCTCAGCGTGCTCAGTATAACAGGGTTGTTTGAGGGTTTTTTTAAACCCATGTTTGCTTTTACTTGAATTTCCACAGAAGCACAAACTAGGGCAGTCATTCCATTTAAATACAGATAAAATTAATTGGATGAAAAGCAAACGATTAATTAAATATACTGCCATCTTACACCTTAGTTTGAAAATGACCTCAGTGGACAGTAGTCAACAGTCTGCAGTGTTCGTCCTTTCTAGTGCTTTAAAACCTGACATGAAATAATCCATGTATTTTTTAAAGAAACAGTTTGTTGATCCTTTAGATACAATATCTAAAAAAAGTTTTCATGTCTTTTCTTGAGTATCATCACATCAGAATTTATGGCACATATGACATAGAATTTGTAATGTGAATTAATGAAATTTCATAACAGTACAGCAGACTGCTTACATAAAATGCATATGGATATCATGTCACGCTATATCTCCAAATAATAAGTCTTAGTAAGAAAATATTAGTCTTAGGTTTTCTATTTTGGGAGGTTTTTTTTATTGTAATGTAAAGCAATACACTGATTTTATTTTACTCAAATCCTGATGTACATGTGTATTATATCAGATTTTTACATTTTAATTTTTTTTTATCTGATATGATGATATTAATCAAGTTGCTTCAATCATGTAAGTGATATAAAAATATCAAATGTAAATGCACTTTATAGAAATCATTAGAGTTTTGCACCATGACCTGAATGAAGATGTTTTTAGGAATGTATTAAATTATAAATATATACGTAATAGTAGACTTTATATGGAAGATATACAGGTAAAATTATACAATATTTGTGTTTTGTGGGGTCTGCATAAGACTGACATGACGCCTTCATAATCATGTCATGACAAACATCATGAATATGAAGGTGGAGTAATGCATGTTCATGATAACTGTTATTGAGTGTCATTCACTACTTGACATAAACTAATACATCATAACCTGTCAGTTAATGACACACTACATGAGATTTTAATGACAAATTATGTTTGTACCACTGTACTTGAGGTCAAAAAAAGTATTCATGATGCTATCATAAAATAATTTGACATAATATTAACACTTAATGACATTTTAATGAAAAATTTAATTTGTACCTGTCACGAATGAGCTGAGGGAGAGACGGAGAGGCGTTCGGATTCAATGGCACACAGTTTAATAAACAGAGTCAGAATACACACGGGCAGGGTCGACAACGGCAAACGGGTACATCCAAGGCAAAGGCATAAGAGTAATCCAGTAAGAGTAGCGTAGGTCGGTAACGGAAAATCAAATACACAGAAACACGGGAAACACAGAGAAACATGGACGGCTTGACAAATGGGGAAAACACAAGTTACATCCACAATGACGAGCGGCTTACACAAAGACATCCAGGGCATTTATACACGTCAGACTGGGCGGAGACAACAATGAAACACCATGACAACCAACAAGCAGGGCGGAAACATGAATGAGCACTTGTTAACACATATACTAGAAAAAAATACCGGTTCATAACGTTATTTTTTAAAAAGTCTTTTAATAGCATGCTTGATATTTCCAAATGATTAAACCAATTTGCATGTTCGTGTTATTTGTACATTATGTGTCTTAAAACCGAAAGTAAACCAGTTCGAGTAAAATTCCTTAAAAATGTGCTAATAAAATAATTTCTTATTAAATGAGGCAAACAGCCGTGTAAGCGGAATTATGTACAAAGTTGTCTTCGGCTTTTTCACTAGATGACCGCATCCAGTGGTTTGTCCATCTGCTGTAGATGCTGATTTTTTTATCGGTCGTCGTATTAAATATCGGATGTTTACGCTGAATGTGGCTCTGCAGGTTCACGTTATGATTCCCGGCCATTTTGCCCTGCATCCTTCAACTTTACAGCGATTTATCAGACGATTTGTCATAGAAATATTGACGAAATAAAATCATGCAAATATAGCAATTCATTTGTTCAATTAACAAATTTCGTTTTAAAATAATAATTGAAATATTTATATATGTGTATATATATATTTATTCATCATATCTGTGAGTTAGAGTGTGGATCGGGCCGCATTTTTCTGTCCAAGCCCGATCCAGCCCAACACAGTTCAAATCTATTTTTGTTTCTCATGCTTATGACACATGCACATTTTTGTGTGGAAAGCCTGCTTTTATTAAGCAATTGAAGGCACTTGGAAATGTCAACAGATGAGAGAATCAGCGCACACGGGGCAAAAAAAGCGCTGTTTATAAGCCAGGCGCGCATTCACGCTGATGTGACCGAGCCCAACACGAACCCAAGCATCCTTTCTAAATATCTGTCCGAACCCGACCGGGTCGGGTATCCATCCTCTACTGTGTGTCAGTTCTGTGAGTTTCGGTTTATGAAGCGCTCCTGTTCTAGACAGAGACAACAGAAACCGTATCCTCTGTTCCTTGTTATTTTATTTAAAGCACTTTTGTTGATATTGTAAATGTAGGCTACAGATATAAAGGTAGATGCTTTACCGTTCCGAATTATGTATTACTTTCACCTTTATGAGCAAAAATAACGGCGTATTTAAGTTTCTCATGAAAAAATAATATGCAAGTGATCCCAATGGTGCCTCCGTTTAACAGCGCACATCTAATTAGGTTAAACATTTAAACTAACATGTGATGTGCTTGCCTTGAATTGTTTTATATCTATAGATTTTTAGCAGGTTGAGATGAATTGAGAAGGCTAAATTATTTAAACATTTGCTGTGATCAACTCGCTGCCGCTGGCCACAAAAAAGATTGTGATAAGTGCATAGCCTACCCTCGAAAGAAATCCCGCAGGCTCCCTGGTCAGTAGTTTTTTGAGGCAAGCTCGTCACATCGGAGAAATGGCTCTGGTTTATGACGTCTCAGGCATTTCATGTTGTATCAGTCAACATGGCATTTGCACACACAATATAAATTTATGGGTTTTTTTTGTCTCCCAAATTATTATAAGAAGCGAACGATAAAATAACGTGATTAACCGGTTAATTGCATTTTAAAATAAACGTTTCTGTTTAGAACTGTTAAAACTGATTTCATTTTCGTTTCTGTTTTTGTTCCAGTTAAATGTCATTTGTTTCCAGTTTTCGTTTTCGTTCCTTGAACCGGTTCAGAGCCCTGGTCACACCAGCATTATTGTATCTTTATTTTTGTTTATTTGTGTAATTGCAAATTTGAGAGGAAAGGGATCATGAAACATAAAGATGTACCACCCCCACAATTGACTCCAAATGAACCCACTATATTAGGATACTGAGTGCAGTTATTTTGCCATTCTAAGTTGATCAAATATTTATCTGAGCCACCAACAAAAGAAAAAGGAGAATTCGGGTTAAAATAAATTCTGTTAAAATTTGTATCTGAGATTTCAGTTTTATATTGAAAGGCTTTATTTTTTTCAATGGAAGCCTGAGCAGGCATCTCTAAATCTTCCAACGTCAGCAGGCTGCTGCGATTGCAGGTGCTTGAGATCATGCAAGCCATGCACTCTGCTTTTTTGGCCAGGGAGTTTTCTTTGGGATTAAACGCTTCCTGGAGGGATTGAGAGAAAATTCTTTTATCATCAAAATGCAGGACATTGAAAGGATTATCTTTCTACGCTCATTCTGTCAGTTGTTTTACTTTCCTGTTACATCCTCATTGTATTCTCACTGAGAACATAATGATCTTTAAAGGTGAAGTGTGTCATTTCTACGTTGTTGGTGTCACCAAACACTTTGCACAAATTTCCAAAGTGCTTTATTTAAAAAAGTAACATTGTGACATTTTGTATAGTTTCAGCTAAATGTTTCGTTGCCCTTACACTTTAAAATAGATTAAGAAACAATGAATCAAGTATATGTACCTCAATAATAATAAATACTGATTTATAATTAAGAATAAATGTTATTCATCTTTGCACTAGTTCTGTTGTATTATCTGTGGCTGCTGATATGACATCACTTCCATGATTCATGGATCGATGTGAATTACCCAGAACTGTTTTTAGTCAAGTGTGACGCACTAATCGCATGAGAGAGCCTTGAATTTATTTTGCTCTGTTTCACAGAGTTTTCATGCTCCTACAGATATACACTTTATACACATGAGGCTTAACATTAACCCTTGCCATCATATCCACTGGCGGTTCTGCACGTTATTTTATTTACACAAAAAACAATTGTTTTTTGGTCTAACTTAATTGGTTAACTTTATATGTGTGTATGTATGTATTTTATTACTGTCAAACTATTTATCATAACAACTCGGATCCAAAGTACATGTTTTTATTTTATTTTTTTTACATTATATGTGTACATACTGTGTTTATTTATCTTATATATATATATATATATATATATATATATATATATATATTTAAACATTCACATGTATTTACATGCATATATTTATATTCATATAACTTAATATTTAATAAACAAATATATATAATACATTACACATTTTTCTTAAACATATACATCCATGTGTGTATTTATATATACATAATAAATATACACAGTACTCACACACATGTTATTAACTTTTATTTTGTTTGACAGCACTAATATATTTGCTACTTAAAATAAAATGAAATATAAAAACTTATTTTATTTTAACACTTTCAGATCATTGCCAAGCAAACATTTCTCATTTTGTGTCGACATGGAAAATCAATAAAGCACACTAACACATTACTAAAACCTAGCTAGCTAAAATTAAAATGCTTTTTTTTTTTTTAAATGGAAGGACAGTTGAAATATGACAGGAAGCCCACGAGGCAGGATTCAAACTCAGAACACCCGAAGCACAATTGCACCATGTCAGCTTACTCTGCCGACAAGACTATTGCTGTTGACTAAAATAATAGATAAATAGAAAAGAAAAAAAAAGGGAAAAGGAGAAGAAAATAGTAAAAGAAATAATACAATTAAAATGTATTTTAATTATCAATTTGAAAAAAAAAACTTTTTTTTTTTAATGTAGCAAAAATAATACTGGTTATATTGACTTTCGAAAGTAAACTTACCAAAAAAAAAAAAAAAAAAAAAAGTGACAACTAGCCCCAGTCTCTTCTACAAGTTTAAAGGCATACAGTAATTTAGAATTCTAGGAAAAAAGTGCCGCAAAACATTTAGGCCTGAATTTTAAAAACAAGACATACTGTAAAAGTTTTGCGACCTAGTTTAATCTTCAAACAATCTTTCTCTGTGTTTCATAGCATTACATCATCCTTTCAATTAATACTTGCTGTTGCAAAGCAGTAAGTTGGAACTGAAGTTTTTGAACTCCCTTCCGAGCCGGTATTGAGGAAACAGGTGGGGTTTCAGCCATTACAGAGCATAATAAAACATACGGACACCCCCCGCAGACTTGTCCTAGCTGGGGCTTCACTTCTAAAAGAACTAGCGGATAAAAGGCCAGCATCTCTTTGCTTCGCCAGGTACAGCAATTACACAAAAACAGCCTTTCTAATTTACTAAAGCAAAGCAGTGGTCTATGACACTGTGTTTATTCAATAAATGGCAGGGAGTCCTTTCTTCATCTTAATATCAAGGTTGAAGACCCCTTCTTTAGATTTCAGACAGCATTTTTAAGTATTTCTTTTGATTGGTGGACATGCAAAGGACAAGGGTTTTTACTCGTTCACTACCCTATAGCAAAGATCTGTGCCTTGTTTATTAACCTTAGCTGTCACCACCGCAGATACTGTCCTGCTGTTGACCATAAGTCAGCCCTGCCTACAGGACATGCACATGAACACAGCAGCGGGTCTCATCGAACACCCACTGATGCCTGACATAGAGAGCACATACTAAACAGCAGCTGCAACAAAACATAACCTCATGCTGCTTTTATCAGATTGATATATTTCGTGATTTGTAATTCACACGACTCCAGCAAGCTAGATGTTGGTAAAAAAAACATCATCCATTTTGTAGTCAAACTGTCCCAAAATTTGTCAAAACACTTCCATCAGTCCATCCTCTGTTGTCCTCTCAAATCAAAATCCACCAACGTATCTGTTTAGAACTGTTTTCGGTTGTAAACCATAATCAATCTGTGCATATTTCAGTCGAGACAGCCTTTTCCCTGGAAAGAACAATACTATAGGGAGAAATATTATTACCTGGAAGCAATGATTTGAAGATAAAAAAATTTCGACGTTGAATTTGCTTAATTCAGTCACTTAACTTTCTGTTCCACAAGATGTTACACGATGAACAGGGGTTGTGTGGATTACTTGAGGATTATGCAATGTTTTTATCAGCTGTTTGGACTCTTATTCTGACAGAACCCATTTACTGCAATGGATCCATCAGTAAGTAAGGATTGCAATGCTACATGTTTCTAAATTTGTTCTGCTGAAGAAACAAACTCATCTACATCTCAGGAGGCCTCAGTGTGAGAAACTTTCATTTGAGTGCACTCCTTTCAAGAAAATGTCAAATTATAAGAAGAGTTAAAGGAATTTATTTAATATTTTTCTGGACCTTGACAGTGCTCATTACTTGGCAGTCAATGGGACAGTCACAAGCCTCCTGGTTTTCATCCGAAACATCTTAAATTGTGTTCCAAAGACGAACAAAGCTTTTATGGGTATGGAAAGACCTGAATTTGTGATTATTCACATATGTTTCATTTTGAGGCAGAGGAACCCTTTAAGACTATTTAACATGCAGCATGCGCTCTGTTGCATAACATGAATGCATGCGTTTAAGTGCTGTAATTCAATTGCCCTTTGTTTAATAGTTTACAAGTTAGTTGACGAGTTAAACATTTCGTTATAGCTTACCTTATATTTATGCACAATTTATTAACACTACACACAGCCACTTCAGGAGCGAACACAAAGCAATAAATAACAACTTGACTCTTTGCATAACGATATAGCTTAATGCTTTGTGACTCCATTAAAAGCTGATTAGCA
Source organism: Enteromius anoplus (assembly GCA_032359395.1). Lineage (NCBI taxonomy): Eukaryota > Metazoa > Chordata > Actinopteri > Cypriniformes > Cyprinidae > Enteromius > Enteromius anoplus. Next base: position 14,543,184 of record JAUMHG010000067.1, on the reverse strand, counting down.
CCACCGAAATGATGCCCGCAGCATATGTTTGTCCTTTATCCTCGACCAAGCTCTACACTGCCCCTATTCCAAACGTAGTTAGTCAGTCTACTAATGTGCTGTTGCTCCACAATGAGATGGAGCGTCACAGGGGGAGATAATGACAGTCTGCTCCTGCTCTCCATTACCACTGCTCCGCCTCTGGGGACTCGTGGAGGAAATTGTATGCAGAGTGGCTTGCCGTCTGACTTTAAAGCTGCCGTACCCGGCCTTCTGCCACTCTCGATCCCACGGATAATGACATGATGGCTGTGATCAAACTTTTCATTTAACTGGGATCTGTATCGCACAACTTTTCAAAGAGTCGGTGTAGTTGATCGGGAAAAGAGAGGCTGAGTGTTGTGAAGTACATTGTGAAATGCTGTGAAGGGCTATTAGTGTAACCAGATGAGACAGAAAGGTTTTAGATATATAGACATAGTGTGAATAATAATACACTTAGTGTCTGTCCCAATGCTATGCGAAATTAGAAGTGTGGTGGAAATCCCAGTAGGATACAAAAATGAGATTTATAGCCCCACTTAAAGAAAATCTAATTTTCTTTAATCTCATTTCAAGTCTCATTTTAAACACTACTCAAAAAACTTTTTTTTTCTTTTATCTTCACCAAGGTTCCATTTGTTTGATCCAAAATACAATAGAATTATGAAATATTATTAGTTTTTCTGTTAATGTTTTAAAATAAATAGAATATGCTGATTTCTTGTTATTATTAATGTTGAATTTATTTTCAGGATTCTTGGTTGAATAGAACACAGCTTTTTAAATAAAACACAATTTATTTGAAATTGAAATGAACATTATAAAAATCTGTACTTTTCTGACTGTATTGTTATTTAGTATTTTGAGGCTAAATTTTTATGGGGTCACATCATTTGGTAAAAAAGAACTGTTAAAATATTAGATTTGATACTTTTTTTTGTAACACTTTTTTACAGTTACACATATTATAATATACTATATATAATATACTAGAATATTATCCATTTATTAGTGCTAATTAAGCACATATTAATGTCTTATTCTACTTGCAACATGACCTTATTCTAACTTAACAACTACCTTAATAATTATTAAACCATTTAATCCCAAATTTTTCCCAGACATGAAAATATCCAAATGATCTTAGCTGTTTTTGTTTCAACAACAGATTGTAGTAAAGACAGTAACGTAATAACAATTGTGAAAAGTATTGTTTTTATGTGTACATGAATGCTTTTTAGGCTGATTTTGTCCTTCTGCATATTCTCTTTCAGTTTTCTCAATTGTTGCAATGAATGCAAGGAGTCCATAAAGGAATGTCATTGTGTGAGAGGTGAGCACATCACAGAAATCACGCAGAAGTTCCATAGATGTTTTGTTAACTAGATGGACAGTAAATAGAACTGGAATCACATACGCCCTTGTCCAATGTTATCCTTCTTTCCCACAAGATCCCTATTAAACAACAGCGAACCTCCTACACAATCAATGTGAATGCGAGTGAAGAGAAAGCTCATTTGAACGTTTCGCCAGTGAACAGAGGGATGAATCAATAGATGATGGTTTCTGATTCATTTTCTGGAGTCGTTCCACCTGCTTGCTGCCCATCAACCAATTCGTAAACGCAATCAAGCTGTGCGTCAAATAACTGAGATGATCTGACTGGATAATTCCATTTGGCACAGTGAAGGAATTATGGCAAATAAAAACACAAATAAAAATACAATGGATGTTTTTTTTTTTTTTTTTTAAATACTTTACCCTAATCCTTTTTTAACAATATTTTTAAAATAATTATTTACTATTTCAAAATCTTTTTAACCATGTCTCAGTTTTTTTTTCTTTAATTCTTTTTTGTACGTTTTTTAATAGTCAACTTTTAAGCAGATAAGTTATCCTGAAATACCATTATTACAGTTGTATCCCTCATGATGCACCTAGGTTATTTGAACGCTCTGTTATCTGCCCTGGGAGAACATTGGCTTTCTGCTTCACTAGGCCCAGTCATTACAACAAAAATATATCCTGTGGATTGAATACACTTGGTTGCTCACATCAAATTGTATCCCTTTGTCCAAACACATAACATACCCTCAGAACATGATACATATTCATTGGCCCATCCCTCTCAATCAGCAGACCCTGCAATTCCACTGCATTTGTCTTATTTAAAGCTAGTCTGGAAATTAGGGCAGGCTCTGAAGGGTGTTTTGTGGGGGGAGGGGGTTATAATCATCAAACAACACATATGATCCAAAAATCAAACACTTTTCATACACTCAAAATTGGATGTCAGATGGATGCGTCATGCTTGAGGGAAAACTATTTGCAGCTCTCTTCCTGATGGGCACTAGTGCTTATGCGTATTAGGATGCAAGACATCGATGATAAACAAAAGAAGCAAAGAAAATGATCATTTCCGCATACCAGTGATAATTGCCTAAAGCACAGCACTGAGTTTAATTAATATGTGGAAATAATAAAAGCATGTGTTATAATGACAAAATTGGATTAGAGGGTTGCTCATTCAAGTCCTGCAACATGAAGGCTATCTATTTATACTGTACTTTATACTAAGCTGGCTTTAAATCTACGGGAAAACTTACACACAGACATATCGCATATTGTTGGCAAAAAATCCGCTGCAATAAAGAAGCTAAAAAAAGCTCTGGTCCACTGTAGAAACATCCGGTTATAGTATTAAATAACTCACATTGTAACAGCAGCACTCACATTTCATGAAAAAAGGCACATTTTTGCCTTTCAGAGATCTTGGTTGTGTGCATGTATACAATGATCATACAATAACGTCATAATACAGTAAGATGCAGGAGCAACAAAACCACACAAATCTGAGGTTTTTACATATTACATTGTTTACAGGGTTCCAGAAATTTGCAAACCTCATATAAAATTGATAGAAAATAAAATGGCTTGTAAATTATTTAATTTGAACTCCTGGGTAGATTTTCATGCCTTACTTTGTACTGTGCACTCTAAAGGTTCTGAAAGATTCTCTATTAGAATCTATGTTTCCATAAAGAACCTTGAAATCTTTCCATTGCACAAAATATTCTTTATTGTGAAAAAAAAGGTTCCTGATTATTCCTTTTAGTTTAAACAATTAAATGTTATTTTAATAACTATTCACAGAAAGGATCTGTCGGGAATCCAAAACGGTTCCTCCATTGAATTACTGTATTAAAAAAAAGAAAAAGACTGTGATGTTGCAGTTACTCAGCAAGTTTATGGCTTATTAAGTTTCTACCATCTTATGTTAAACTAGTTTGGCTAGTTAAAACGCCATAATTGGGTTTTGTGTTATCATCTTTTACCATTGTTGAGCTATCCAATCCCAGTATTGTAGTCCTGGTTTGCAAACATTTTTATTGTGTCTTTACACGATAAACAGTAACTATGTTTTATGAGATTTAATAGATATAAACTTTAGGTTGTATTTGTAGACAAATGTTCATTGTGAGAAAGAATCAATATCTCAATAAATATCGTCTAGTTTACTAAACGTAACCCATGTTCCCTGAAGGAGGGAATGGAGACGTTACATATGGGAACTCGCCAGAGAGACCTATTTGCCTTTGAGCTTTTACTA
>JAUMHG010000067.1:14489807-14509116 GCA_032359395.1 Enteromius anoplus | reverse complement strand
GCTTGTTTCACCGTGTTTTCTTAATAAATCAGCCTGCACTTGAATCCACATGACTCCCCGCCTCCATATCGTTACAGTACGCAACCAATCTAGGCAGTTCATGCTAATTTATTTGCCAGCTCCACCTCGGCAGCAGTAGTTCTTTCTGTCTGCTTTGGCTGGGTAAGAGACTCAGAACAGTGCAACAAAGCCCCCCCTCCTTGTTCTCTGCCTTGAGCCCTTTGATGGCAAATGGAGCTTTTCCTCCAAGCAGAGGCAGGATTTCTTACTGCGCCCCCAAGTATATCAGGGTGTGAAAAAGAAAAATCACATTCCCTGCTTTAATGAGATAAGGATTGCTTGGGAAAGTCATAAGAGCGAGAGACTACAGTGTGTTTGGAGTGAAACACAGCAGTCTACAAATCGGAAATGAGGATTCTTCTGACTTATGCTTTAACAAGGCCTATGTTGTCATAATTAGGAATATTTTGTGTATGCATCTGTACATAAACGCTGTCAAAGGAATTATTTTGGAATTAAATGTATTCCTGTTATTTCAATGCTGAATTTTAGAATCTTTGTTCCAGTCATGATCATTCAGGAATCATTCTAATATTCTGATTTGCTTGCTTGAGTAATGATGCTAAAGTTTAGCTTTGATCGCAGGAATAAATTACTTTGGAAAAGATTTTCAAATACAAAACAGTTATTTTAAATAGTAAAAATATTTCACAATATTACTGCATTATGGATCAAATAAATTCAGCTTTTGGTGAGCAGAAGAGAATTCTTTAAAAAACTAAAAAATATTACTATTCAAAAACTTTTGACTGGTAGTGTCAAAAGTTAATATAATAAAATAAATATTAATATTTATTTAATCTTTGGCTGATGTTCAGGCAACCTGTTTAAAAACAATCATCATTTTGCAAATCATTCTGATGCAAAAAGCAATATTCAGCAATTACAAGGTTCTTGTTGTGCTCCTCCGAGAAGACAAAACATCACAGATCTCCAAAAAGTCTCATCAGATGTTTTATGCTCTGTCGTATCTTAAATTATGCGTATCAGCATGTACCCGAACATCATTAGGATAGTTTCCAAAGAGATATGCATATCATACAGGTCTTTTGTGAATGATCCTCTGCCTTTCAGTTAAACCTTGTCATTTCCATTTATCGCAAATTCTGCGCAAATGCCTTGGTGATGAATGCAAGTGTGAAGTGGAATGATGAGAGGACAGAAACGTTTGTACTGCAACATCAAAAAGTAGCTTCTCGTTTGAAGAACAAACACACAGCGTTGGCAACCATAGGGGATTACGCCGCACACCCCCAGTGGACGCCTCTTATTGGCTGCTGTCATATTGACCTTGACCTTCAGAGCTTAGCTTAAGAGAAAGATGGGGTCAAAACAATGATGGTAAACTGCAGGGACAGAACTTCACAGCAAAACGCTACTATTATTATTAGATATAAAACCACAGAGCAGAACTGTTGAATTATATGGGGATGATATGATTTATAATATATTCAGAGATTTGGGGGGGCACAATAAAAAGTAGATTTTTTTTCATAAAAACTATTTTTATATAAATATAGTAAATAAGAAAAAATAAAACCTGATTAATATACAATTTCATTCAAAAACAACATTTTTTAATTTATTATTTATTTATCAAAATTGATAGTAAATATATGTGTCATGTATCATAGTTACCACTGAAATATTATAATAATAATAGAAAACTGTTAGCAATTAGTAATAAGTAAATAAACAAACAAATAAAATAAAATAAAATAAAAAGAGGTATTATATTAATATTGGATATACTGAATTTACAATATACTGCATTATTAATCAATAATCAATATGCTGTTATGCTTAGTGAGTATAAGAGACTTCTTTCAAAAATCTAACAATTTCACTGACTGCAAACTGTATGTGTGTGTATGTCTTACAAAATAATATACTCTATATTAAAGTGTGAGGTATCGGAGTGATGGATTCTGAAAAAAATGTGTGAGCAGTTGTCTAAAAATATATGCTGGTGCTTTGCAAGGAAGCTCTGCGTGACTCAGCATAAGTTTGTCTGACTGACTCTAAGTCACTCAAACAAACCACCATTCCTTTCTCTTTTTTTTTTTTTTACAGACGTTTTGGTGAATACACACTAAATGACACAGATGTCAAAAACTGACATTTATAACGGGCTAACAAAAATGAAAAAGCATGCATGTTTGTTTTGTCTGCTGAGAAAAATACTCTGCACCTCTTGTGGGGGAAAATAAATGATCTCATGCTAGCTTTTGTCACCCCAGCGTTGAATACCTGTGAGCATAACTGAATGTCTCATTCTGGAAAGATGCACAATCCACAGATTCACTCGGCAATAAAATTGTCTCACTGACAAAAACTCTGCTAGGTATATGTTTATTTTCCCATGCACTAATACATTAAACTCTCTTATTTGCTGAGTAAAGAGACACCATCTGTTATAGGTCTACCTGTTCGGAATAAAAATGCACTTTTGTTTATTTATTCTCTGGCTTCATGCTAACAAATTATCATGGTGCTCGTGTCAGTCATAGCAAAGACACTATGGCCCATGGGAAGCGATAAGAGCCTTAGGCTAATGTTTACATCCAAGATAATTAATAATGATAATAAACGACGAACAAACCACATGCCCTGTGTACATAAAGAGAATCAAAGAGGGATGGGGAACAGAGCTAGCTTTAAAAACCATTCATTGCCTTTAAACGTGGCTTGTCCAGTCATAAGCTGTAAGCCATTTTATAAATGGTGTGTCTGTACAATTAAAGGAAATTCAGCTCAAGCACAAATTAGCCCTTGTGGCCTCTGCTTGGATAAGTGTTTTTGTCAGGGAGTGTTTTCCTTTACATTTGCAATCAGGTGAAACTGAGCGACAGAAAAACCCTTTCTGTGAGGTATATATGCACACGGAGCAGCTTGGACTCAAGATGAGCCTCATACCATCAGACATATTACTCATAAAGGCGTTCTGCTGATGTTGGCACAATATATATATGGAACATTACAGGCTCTGGCCCCCTGTAACTTGGATAGTGCTTGGATTCAAATGTTGAATCACACAAAATGCATTCAGTTTCACACTATGTAGGTGTGGGAAACACTTTATAATACCTTTGAGTAATAAATCGTCATTATCAAAGGAAGGCTAAGAGTGAAACTGAAAAAAACAACAACTAATAATAAACTAAAACGTAATATAAAATACAATAAAAATTATTTCTGAATGATATTTAATGGTTTTTAAAGATGTTTCTTCTGCTCATCAAGGCTGCATTTATTAGATTAAAAATCCAGAAAAAAACTGTAATATTGTGAGATATTATTTCAATTTAAATAACTGTTTTCTGTGTGAATATATTTTTTAAAATGTAATTTATTCCTTTGATACAAAGCATCATTACTCCAGTATTCAGTGTCACTTTCAGACCTTTCAGAAATCCTATATTTTGTTAATATATTACAATTTATGCATGTATTGTGGTATAATAAAAAATATATATACACTAATTTCCCACATTATGAAATCTAATCTAATACAATATGATAATACATTTTAATAAAATGCATTATATTAAAAATGTAATGAAATGTATTATACATTGTTGCCAAAATATGTCTTACAAATACATATTGTCATTGCTAAAATTGGACTCTACTCATCACAGGCTCAATGAATGACAAGTTTACAGTATATTTTGATTATTTTAAACAAAAGGAATTTTAAAGTGTAAAATACCTTATGTCTCCTCGGGATGGGTTAATCTTTGAAATTCTAAAGATGTTACATACCTTTCTCAGGAGGCAGCAGATCCTCTCAATATTTCGAAGTCTTTCACGCTGTTAAGAGAAATAAACATCTGTCAAATCTTTCACAACACCTAAAATTTTATAGGATTAAAACTGTATGCATATTCATACAGGTGTTTGTGGCACAGTTGTTATAGCTTTGACATGCCTTCTGACTAAGGCTTCTGGCCCAAGTTCCCTTCAAGGGACTTACATTTAGAAAAACAACTGCCAAGAGATGGAAAACTGGCAGAGAGATTGTTGAATGGCATGTGAAAATGGCATATGGCAATTACATCCAAACATATACTGTATGTTTTTGGGGGCAGGAAAAGCAGCGGTACCCTCCAGGGACAATTTTTAAAAATTTATTTTTATTTATAAATATTAGTTCATGGTTTATCATTTAAACACATGTGTGCAATATCTCAATTCAAAGTCTGAAGATTTAAAACAGGTTAGAGCTTTTTTTTTTTTTTCATTCTGAATAAATTTAACCTTCATTTCTTTTTTCGTCATGCACTATGGAATAATTATTCATATTTGAGTGCACAAAAAGCAGCAGAACTCAATAGGAGGCATGTATGGACATATATGGGCAAATAAAACATACACGAGTAACACAGAAGAAAAATGCCTGCACTTTGTCTAATAGAGCAGCGTTCCAATATGCTACTTGGCAGAAGGAGTGCAAAAATGCTATTTTCTCAGTCTATCAACATACATATTTGATTGCTATTTTTTAAATACACATTATTCAACTCAATACATTATTTACACTACTAGCCTGCACATGTAAATAATTAAATAATTTGCACTGTTATTTCCTGATCCACGGAACCGCCCATAGTGACCACTACAGTGCAGCACTCAGAAATGGCCTTTGTTTAATCACACACACAAACTAATGATGGTGCTGTATTCTTTTCCTAGCATATGTTTTTACAAATGTACAAATGATTTTTAGAAACTTCGCATTTATTTACAAAAGAATATCTATATATATTTATATATATAATTGTAATTTTTTTTATTTCTATTTAACTATTTTACAAATTTTAAATAACACATAAGTGAAAATGTTTGCAGTAATCTAATCTTTCATTTAATATAAGATGTGTATAGACTCAAATATTATATTGAGTATAATATACTGAAGAAAAAAAGTTTGTTTGTTATAATATAATATAATATAATATAATATAATATAATATAATATAATATAATATAATATAATATAATATAATAATTTAAGCATAATATTATATAAAAAATTACATTAATATATTATGAACATATAAATGTTTCAGTCCTCACATATTAAATCGTTTTACTACAGTTATCTTGCAATATATTTCTAAAAGACACAAATAATTCCTCTAGTAAAAAAATGTGGCGTTACGCTTGTTTGCTGAATTTGTAAAAAGTAATTGATATGCAGCTATTTTCCCAAAGTTTCCTCTGTGCATTTTTAAACAGTTTTTTCAAGGCTTTGATTGGCAACCTCCCACTCTCTTGTTCCAGCACACAGCTGTGTTTCAGAGATTACACCAAACATCAATGAAAGTTACACTCAACTCTGCCTATTTTTGGGACTGCTACTCATATTAGTTCATCCAAATTTGTTGAAGACATTTTTTCACACCATTCCTCCTCAACAACAGCATGCAAATATATTCCACTGGCAGCCACAGCAACTGGAGATAACTGCAGCCATATCAGCACTTTTAATTAGCAGGCAATTAGACTCAGCTCCCTTTGAAATATTCGTCAGCACAAAATCTGCCTGACAAGTGCTGGCGTACAGTGTAAACAATATATGAAATATAGGACAAAGAGTCAATACAGCATCGAGAATATTATATTCCCTTTCAGTCGGTCACTCCGAGTCACGTCGGATATTACCAACAAAATTGGGTTCTCGCTTCGCGATACCAATCAACTTTGTGTGTATTAAAACATGCTAATGAACATTGGCATGCGATGATTGCATACAGCTGCAGCTGATCTCCCCTGTGTGCCTCAACACACAGAGCTTTCTAAAAGAGTAGCTCCAGGTGGAACATCTTTTTAAAGATGACCTTCCACCGGTGCCTTTATGGATGTGGTCGTTAACTGGCGCCGGTTGATGGTCACGATCGCTGCCTCTTGTGCCTGGGCTTGAAGCACACTGAGGTGGCTTTCGTGGATGAGTCATGTTCTCATTGTGGGAAGATGACCATCGCGGAGTTGCGGACCAGATTCCGCTTCCTGCAAAGGGGCGGGTTACCTGTTCCTCTGCCCAGATCTAGAGCTCCCCCTGGTGAGAGCAGGTGAGAGCGCTACTTCTGGTGGGGACAGACTGGTCTTATGTTGACGGTGAGAAATTCCCCTCTGACTTCTTGCAAGGGGACCAGCTGTTTCCTTTGGTGCTCCCCCCGATGAATGGATGTCGATCGCTGCATCGGAAGGTGAGTCAGAAGGTTCTGGAGGTGAAGTTCCGGCCAGCACCGCATCCACTGGGGGTTCCACCATGCCGGATATGGATCCAGAACAGGTGTCTATGCTTGTCCGGGCTATGGATGCCCCTGTCTTGCATTGCGGTCCTTCTAGCAAAAGACACAATAGAGCCGATCCCTCCAGCCAATATGAATACAGGGTTTTACAGGCCTTACTTCATATTGCCCAAAAAGGCAGTGGGTTACTGGCAGTGGCTCCTGGATCTGAGAGTTTTGAACAGAGCACTTCACAGGCTCCTGTTCAAGATGTCGACACAGAAACCCATCTTCTAGTGCGTCCATCCCCAGAATTGGTTTGCAGCAAACGACCTGAAGGCCAGAAGGTTGAATCCTCTACGGCCCCCCACTCTAGTAAATAACTCATATAAATAAAAAAAGAAATGGAAAATACACAAATATGTTTTATTTGAGTTTAATTAAATGGAATGATAAACATGGACACAAACAGTTAAAAATAGGCTAATAATTTTGCAGTGAAACAAAATAATAAACATTGATTTCTGAAGTGGTCAAACTGAAAAGCATTTGGCCTAATACTGCTTCAAAATGTGTGTTGGCCTTTTTTTCCTTCAGCAATGTAGAAAAAACAAGTACAACTTAGCTTTCATCTGTGTCATGGTCTTCAGACATTGTGCCTCGGTGTGGGTCTATAGTATATGTTTTTAATTTATTTTGTCGTTCTTGTTGCTTTTGTGCAGTAGATAAATACAATTTTTTAGTAAACTTTTTTTAAGATAATTTCATTTTGCGGGAGTCCCGTGAATAATTATATTGTCCCGCAATCTGCAACAGGAGGACCTTACCGCCCACACCCGCATTCTCCCATCCAATCTTGTCCTGCGTCGCATTCAGTGTCTATACTTGACTATATACGTATAAGTACCTATACGTACGTGTCTATTCAGTGGAACAGGAAAGTTCCCAGTGTTCCAGTCTTACTGATTGGGTAATGCTTTGGTAATAGTAGCTGGCCTCTTGTGGTGAGCCTTGGCCTACGCCAGACAGAGGGGTCTTGGGAGACTCTTGCAGGACACTGGAAGGGGCAGTGTTCATGGCGCTTTGGTAGGGATCCCAATTTCGGCAATCATATCCGACGTGACTCGGAGTGACCGACTGAAAGGGAACATTTTGGTCAAGTATGTAACCCTCGTTCTCTGAAGAAGGGAACAGAGACGTCACATCCTGCCACCAATGGTGCTGTACCACTGCTGAGCGGCCGGGCTTACCGGCTCGGCTCCTCAGCGAAAATCTGAATATGCTCATTTATACTCACGCCATGTGATCAGCTGCAGCTGGATGCAGTCAGCGCATGGCAATGTTTATTGGCGTGATTTAATACACTCAAAGTGGATTGGTCTCTCGAAGCGAGATCCCAATTTCGTCGATCATATCCGACGTGACATCTTTGTTTCCTTCTTCAAGGAACGAGGGTTACATACGTAACTGAGACGTTTTTGAGCCATGGATATGCAACGTACAAATGGGTAATCCTTGATGGACATACAAATGCATACACAGCAGAACTGAGTCTGTCATCTCTGTAGCACAAATAATATTCAGCATCTATAACGATGGCATAAAAAGAGCATGAACAGATGTGATCAAAAGCTGAGCCTCTGACAAACTGATTTTGGTGACTTTAGAAACTAGCCAAATTAGGCAGATACCAACATGGATATTTTGCCTGGCATCCCCTCATACTCAAACCATAAAACCATGGGCATAAATCCTCATGGGGAAAAAATAAAAAAAATTGCACTGTGTATTATGAAAAATGTATGTGTACCTAAAATAATTGTGTAATGGCCTGCTTTCCTACACACATACAAGTCAGGTATATGGCTGCGGCTCTGTTCATTAGTAATTGTTGAACAGTAAGTAGGGGATTTTATTCACTTTAAAATAAAGCGATGTTCTTTAACCTTTTCAGCGGTGAGTTTAAAATATTCCAGCGGTCCCCCCAGAGTGAGTTTTTCTTAGGTGACATTTATTTTAGAACGTTCGCTCTTACTGTTTCCATGGTGAGGCGTTTTGCTTGTCACGTGACACACCACGAGCACAATAACGCTGTAAGACAGATGGATCGCTTTTATTTAGTTTTTCCTTTTTTATTTAAAATATTCACAAACTTGCTTACCGTGTCATGAACAATCTGATATTCCGATTCACAAATATATGTAAATAAGTGTGTTTTGTCATTTAAACATCTTTATAAATGATCTTAATCGTGATCTGTAACATGAGATTGGCGCCGCCATTTTTGTTCGTGCCGCTGTTCAGAGAGTCCCATCAGTCGGATTTACAGCATGCAAATGCATCAATTTCTCCCGAAATACATGTAAGTAAGTGGCTTTTTAACTGAGTGAAGTTTATAGCTACTTACAGTATGGTTATTTGATATGAATAAAACACATCGCCAAATTAAATTTGAATGGATTGTTATTGTTGCTCCATAGACATCTTTGTGTGTGTTTTACAAGCTCTAAATGTATTGTTTCACTAGTGCTTATGTGTATCTAAATGTCAGAAACTTAAAATATGCATTAAGTGGTTAAGAACATTGTATAGTTGTGATAATATGACAAGCACAGTGCATGCACTTTTCATCAGGTTAATAATTTGTTCTTAATAATTTTTGAATGAATAATTCTGAAAAAAAAATATAAAGCAGACATGGTAGGTAATATCGTTACTATAAGTTCTGAATTAGCTAATGTTTTATCAAAGCTTGATTTACAGTGTACTTAATGTTGCTTACATCTTTATAAAAGTAGATCTAAAAAACAACAACAAAAAAAGAGCCAAAGTCTTGGATTGCTGATATTGTACATGGTGATAAAAACATCTGGATGCCAGATACTCTTGCCGTCATGCAAGCAACATAATGATAGATCTAATTTAGTGTTGTTACACACTGAAATCAGCCACATGCATGCTAATGTCTGTCTAGAACATTAGCATGATAAAATGTTAAAAGCTTGCGCGCATCAGGCAGCGCAGCAGATACAAATTCTGTCTAATGAGCTCATAACGTTAACATGAAAGATGCCTCGTTTCAACACATAAAGAAAACTCATCAAGGATTATTAGAGAATCTTATAAAAGAATAGCATCAGAAGTGTTTAATTGCTGGAGAATTATGTCTTGAATGCCTTCAGAGAATTAGCCAGGCCGCAGCAGTCAAGGGCATTTAAATGTGACAGTTCTTACACAGTAGCTCACGCTCACTGATTTATCAGTGATATTAAAGTAAATTTTTTTTAACCCTCACTAATTTGTGTTAGATTTATGCTTAAAACAAGAAAAATGCTATTTTCTGAATGGGATAAGAAAAACGGTGTTATCTATATTTAGCTATTTTGGTTCTCAAATGAATGTATCTTTTAAAGCATGTTTAGATTTCATGAGCCTGGTCTCATGAAAATAGAAATAGTAAGCCAAATAAAAATGAAAACTTGCCATGCACATGTTTGGCATGCACAGTTTTTGTATGCATATGATATGAAATTTGTTGCCGTGCATATGTTATGCAGTTTATGGATACATATGACACACATCTACTACGCATAGGGTAGCACACACACGCTAAAGTCCATTTTTGCATATCAATATGAGTTTTCGTTTTTATTAGCCATACTATTAATACACACTTTCATGAGATCGAGTTGATATTATTTACTGAAAAATAAGTTGCAAATGGAAACATTGTTAAGTGAATAAATTCATAATTTATCTCTACTAATTGCCTTTAACATTAAAATTTGTAATAATAATTGCACAATGAATCCCTAAATTAATATAGAATAAGCATATAATAAAATATGACATCATTTTACATAAAATATAACACACAATTACATAATGGCATGTTTTGTTCTATCAAAGCCAGTTTCACTAATATTGTTATTATGAACAGTGATACTGATACTGCTATTATTTATACACTACCGTTCAAAAGTTTTAGAACAGTAAGATATTTAATGGTTTAAATGTTCCTTCTGCTCATCAGGGCTACATTTATTAGATTAAAAACCCAGAAAAAACTGTAATATTGTGAAAAATTATTTCAATTTAAAATAACGGTTTTCTGTGTGAATATATTTTAAAATGTAATTTATTCCTGTGATACAAAGCATCATTACTCCAGTATTCAGTATCACTTTCAGACCCTTCAGAGATCATTCTAATATGCTGATTTCTTGTCAATGTTGGAAACAGTTGTGCAGCCAAATATATTTTTGAAAGGATTCTTTGATGAATAACAAGTAAAAAACAACATAATTTTTTACCAAATATAAAACATTTCTAAAATGTAAATCTATGCTGTGACGTTTTTGTTCATTTAATAGATCCTTTGTTAATAAAAGTATTCATTTCTTTAAAAGAAGAAAAAAAAAAAAAGTACTGATCCCCAACTTTTGAACAGGAGTGAAACAGTAAACTACTGTAACAGTAGTTTTGAACAGTATTATCCATTTTAAATAATTGCTTCTCTTTTTAATATTTTAATGATTAAAGAATCCTAAAAAAAAAACTATTAAGCAGCTCAACTGTATCCTACACTTATAATAAAAAAAAACATTAAATATCTTACTGTTCTAAAACTTTTGAACGGTAGTGTATATTTTTACTATTCATTTCTGCTTAAACAAGAGGGAAAACTGGGTTAAGAAAAATAAAGTTAATTCAAGATTCTCTATTCTGTCTCATCTTCTGCTAATATCTTTTTACTATCAAGTACTATCAAGGTCAGTCTCACAGTTATCTTTACCAATACTGCTGTTATATCCCTCAGTTTCTCTCAGAGATTAATATTTATAGCCATTCAAGTATGGCTGACCACAGGATACATGCAGACTGTGTTATTTCAACCCAAACAGCATATGCATAATAAAACAATATATTGATAAAAAAATCATTTTTGCTGCATTAATTATAGCATCTTTATATATTGCATTCAATAGTTCTCAGCCCTAAAAACTACTCGACATTTGCTGTCTGGTTACAATAAGCACATTAATGCCAGGTGTAAAAGTAGCCTGAGGGACTGAACACAGTGACTGCAGCAGTGCTGTGCAGACTAGAGTCATAAGGGGAGCTCCAATGAGAATCAAAGGATGAAGTCCTGACTTCCTCCCAGCTGAAGACTGACAGAAGCCACCAATTAGCCAGGCAGGGTGTGAGATTGACTTGACTGGGTGGTGAGATCAGCTAGGAGGCCATCAATCTTTTAGCACCCCCCACCTTCCAGATCCTCCATAGTTCCCTCCAGTCTGACAGAGGGGTGGGTGACATGTAGAGAGTGTATCTTTTACTTTGACACTTTGTTGGGAAGACAGTAATAAATTACGACTACAGAAGTTTTGTTCAGAGCGGATACGTGACTCAGATACATTGTCTACACATCACACTGCCGCTTTCTGTGTGAGACTTTCCGATGCAGTCCAAAAGAACAAAAATATCTATTTTCACCCATGCCTCTTGCTTGGTTTTCTATCACTATAGCCTGGCGAGGTATCAAGCACACACATGTAAATTATTCTGCAATGCTGGCATGTAGATTGACAATGTTTTTCTAAACTTTTGGATAACAGTTGGTGTATCCAAAAAGATGGTAAAGTTGCCTCAGTTGGAATTCATTAGCGAGATTAAAGCTGCCAGGGCCTCCAGCAGAGGAAAGACAACACATAGACAGCTGCTCTATGGATTATTCATGCAATGCTGCGGATGACAGGAAATGTTTCAGAGTTTGGGGTAGGCAACACACCTGGTGCCTGCAAAAGATCAGAGGCCTTGCTAAAATATATTCCCACCATAAACAAATAAACACCCTCACGCATACAAACTCATTCGTTTCCATGGAAGTTCAGGAAAGGGCGATTAATCAAATGATCAAGTCCATTATTTGCATGACTTACCGCGTGAAGTGGATTGCCCTGATCGATCGGGACCTTGAAGTCTGCCTGAAGCTCATCAAAGGCTGTTATCTGAAAACCCAAAGAAAAAAAGAGAACACAATCATTATCATTAGGCTAGACATATGGATTTTCAGCGTTTGCGTGATTTTCAGAGATATGCCCTTCTTTTATTACTTTGATTTATCCTCCATTATTTCAGAATCTCATTGGCATAGCAGAAGTTGAGCTGGGTGATGCAACTGAAACATGTTGTGTACTATTATTAATCATATACTGTACATATATTACAGTTTTAAGTTAAATTTACAGTTAAATACTGTAATTTCATGGTGTAATGTTAATATATCAACCTATTAAGTAGTACTGAAGTACTGAAATATGTTTTGTACACTGATAACCACAAAATACAGATGGTGATGAGAAAGTCACATGATGAACCAAAGCCCATCAAAAGCAGCTTTTAAATAATAACATATATGACAGATGCTCAGTGTCATTCGAGACTCATTAAACTGAAATATGCAATAAACCTTCATTTAACAACATTACATTTATTTTAAAGGAATTTACCTTTAGCCATTTAACAGGTTATTACTGTAGCATTTTCACATTTTTTTAACATTAAAATCACAATCCTTTTTTACAGTGTATATCATGATGGTGGAAGCAGTGTTTGATGTGACAAAAATGATACAGATTGCAACGGCATATGAAATTATCCCCTTTAGTAAGTGCATTAGAGCAAATAGGGCCTTATGGTGCCTCATGGCTATAGCTCATGCACAAGGCAAGAAGCCTAAATTAAAGTTAGATCAAATTAGACAAGCTTATTTCCCCTGTTACAGACCAAACTGCCCTCTCCTCCTACACTACCTCTCCTGTAGTATATCAATGCTCTCTCAATTCTGTAGGTGACACAAGCAGTAAAAATTGGGTTTGATTTTGACTGCCTTTCTGCTTGGCTGTCAGATAAGTCTGTGCGGTATAACCGCTATATAATCAGGGGGGAAAAATGCATTGCATACACGTTTTAAATCTGGCCATCCTTTAATAATCACATTTAAACTTGCACCATGAAAGGGCGATCATTCAACCATATAAGCACAAGTGACATATAAATAACACTTTTCATAAATGTTGATGAAGCATAAAAAGCACTTAAATTGAGTTAATTTAAAATAAGGCCTGGTTTAAACCTGACAGCAGAATATGAATCTTAATAATAGTTATAAGACATTCAGAAAGATTCTGCATACTGTATATTACATGCCTTCCAGAAAGAAAATCAACAAAGAATGTAACATGTGCACATTGCATCCATGTGGAAACATTGCTGTTGTGTTCCCTATGTGACATCAGTTTAACCATCTGGGGATTATGTTGTATTAAAAAACCTGAGCTGACTGGATAACTGTACATGTATATAAATATACTCGTAATGCACAGAATAGAATTGTTGCACAGTACACTCTGTCTTTTTAAATTTAAAATGATTAGATGGGATTTTCACAAAATTCGTATATCGTTTTTTAAATTTGATATTATTACATTACATGAAATATGAATAAATAAGCTTTCCATTGACGTGTTTGTTAGGATAGGAAACTGTTTGGCCGAGACATAATTATTTGAAAATCTGGAATCTGAGGTGCAAAAAAAATTTTATATTGAGAAAATCTAAGTTCTTAGCAATACATACTGTACTACTAATCAAAAATAAGTTTTGATATATTTATGGTAGGAAATTTACAAAATATCTTAATGGAACATGATCTTTCCTTAGTATCCTGATGACTTTTTACATAAAAAAAAGAAACAAAACCATTTTGACCCATACAATGTATTGTTGGGTATTGCTACTAATATACCCATGCAGCTTAAGCTGACTTATCATGATTATAACACATTGCGTTGCCAGTAAGAAGAAATTGGGCTGTAGAAATTATAGATTTCTTTTTGATTGCCTGCTGTAATGTCTACAAATGATATCACGCTTGCCCTAATCTATCACCTCATTCTCTCTGAACCAATGCCTATTATTTCCAAAACTGTGTGGGCTAGAGACATTCCTAATACTACTAGCTTGTGTAAGCCCTTCCTAACTCTTTGTAACACGTAAGCCAAATGACAAAACCAACATAGGCTCATTGGAAATTTTGTTGCTCCAAAACGACATAAAAAACCTATACACACAGTTCACTCAGATACCATTTAATGACAGATTGTAGCAGTAAAACACCAACAACATTTATTTCTTTTCACACAAATTAAGATATAATGCAAGAGTTGCAAAACATATTATGACACAACACTCCATTTTCCATAGTGTATAATTTCTAAACGAATACCTTTTTACATTTGCATCACCACAGGTTTTATATGGCTTCTCTAATATAGTAAACATGCTCGGTAGCACCCCCAGTAAGCACTCTAATTACAATGCAGAGCATTTCAGGTATTCTGTGAACCATGAGTCATAGCTAAAGACTATGATTCTTGTAACAGCAAGCTTGTAAGATTTAGGGTAGGATATAACGTAGGTGGTGTGTTATTTTCAAATGCATAGCATTAACCAGTTTTGTGAAAATATATGTTACTGAAAATCTTGTGTGTATAGCAAAGATTGTTCTAAAAGGGCTGTTTGAAAATGACTGTTTATGCCCTTGTAGCCTAATCAAGTTGCCCTCCGAAGTTTAACCAGAGCTCTTTAAAGTACAGTAGCTTGCTGTATTTTGTAACTAAATGCGCCTCAGTTAAGACGAGCAGTATACATCTCAAAAAATAAATTTAAACCCTCACAGATGAACGCACCACTGCATTCATAGACAATCTGCTAAGTACTGTTCTAAACTGTGCATCTTTGATAAACATTTTGTGGGCACCAATGTGTTGGTCTCCACTGGCTGTGAAAGTGGACTCAAAACATCTGCTGAGGGAGCTTTTGACTCTCAGTGTTAGTTAAGCTAATGTGGGGATCATATCCCCTCAGATGTAGAATAACACACAAGGGGAAATATGCAGATTAGACATCTCTTTAGATTCCTTTGAAACGGACGGCAGATAGATTCTTCCATGCTCGTAATCTAAGATACAAAAAGATCTACGTAGCAGTGTTTGAAAACATTTTAGTGTCACATGATCCTTCAAAAATCATTTTAAAATGCTGAATCAGTGGTCAAGAAACATTTCTTATTATTATTATTATCAAGATGTGCATTCTCATATATTTTGTGATGCATTTGTTTCAGTATTCCTTGAGGAATGGAAAGTTCCAAAGAGCAGCATTTATATAAATTACTATTTAAATGTCTTTATTGTCACTTTTGATATGAATAAATACATTTATTCTTTTAAATCTTACTGACCCCAAACTTTTGCTAGCAATAAATAAATCACAAATATTATGTAATAGTAGATGCTTTTCCAGTTTCTTTATAGATGCTTCTTAGAAGCGTGAAAGGTACTTTCATTTGATATAGTCCCTTTCTGCTGCTTTTCACACCACATCTCAAGATAGTCCCTTGGGATTGTGTGCATTTGTGTGATGCCATCATGTACTGTTAGCATGATAATTGTATATATAAATACAAATGTATGTGCATTATTAAAAACAAAGTCACTTGCAACCCATAGGATGTTGACTGACGGACACTTACGTATCAACTAAAGCTAGAATTTCCCAATCGATTCAATAGACAAGATTTTATAACAATAGGTCCTTTTTCACGCGGATGCTGCTCTCTTTGAAATGTCTGGGTGACATACTGTACTGTGTTTCAGCATGGTTTAAAACGACAGTGATGAAGGTGTCTCATAATGCATAATCTATATTCAATGCAGTCAAGAAAAAACTCTTTTCCTATTGTGAGCCGATCAAATTACTGTAAGTCTATTAAAGATTCAAAAGCTGAAACCACTGAGAACTGCATTTGTACCTACCTCACAAATTAACTTACAAATAAAATGAACTTATTTCTGAACCACTAAAGGATAGTTTATTGGAAATAGATTGAGTTGAATGATGCCTTACAGAAAGGTCTGGGTCAAATGTGATGTCCTCATAATTACCCCTTATTTAACCCTTGAGGCTATAATGTCTGTTGCTATGCAAAAGCAAGCCTAGGGCAAACGACTGTGCTGACCCAAATCTAGAACAGTGCTGTGAATGTGAGCCAGTGCTTTAATGCAGCTTTCCTCAAGGATGAAAAAAAAAACAGTGTTACACCTTGCATAAAGTGCACAGACAAGGATAGCGTAACATCAAAACAGGTCAGACACAAACTGCTGCCAGAAGTGGCTTGTACAGGGGGTTTAGCGCAAGTATGTGTATCCTGAAATGGATAAAAAGAATCTGAAACAACCCTTAAAGGTGTTTCGTCCATTCGAAAGAAAAAGGTGTGCAAAAGACTTCCCTGACACAAGCTGGTGCCACCGAGCCAGGGTGTACACCAATGCTGTTACCCAAGTCGAATTTTACTATCAATTTACACTCAAGTGATCCTCGGTGATTTCTGAATTTGGTGATGTAAGACATGCCAGAGACATTCATAACATCAAGATTAAGGCTTTGATCTGGTGACGGACAGTTTTGTCTGATGCAGCAACCTCTGCTCTAACACATGCATGCCATTCTGCAGCATTTTTTTTTTTTTTACAAAGCATGTCAAAGATGCAAACACTTACATGCCAGATCGCGAAGAAGATGAGAGAAGCACAGAGGACAAGGGAAAGCATATAGCAAAAGGCAGCGAAAGTGAACATAATTGAGAGGAAACTGGAAGGAAAATCTCCAGGAGAGAAGACGGTGCTCGAGCCAAGCTGGACTGAATGAATGGAAGCAGTTACGGGGCACGCGAGAGGGAGAGCATCGTGTTCTTCTTCAAAATATTTGCAACAATGTGTTGCAAACCTCGGCTCCAGTTCAGTGCAGTCGCTTTGCCATATTCACGATTGAATGTGAAAAGTCCTGTGGTGTGTCGATTCTGCGCGAGTTGCAGGCAGCACTGTTGGGAAGTCCCTGCGAGATCAAGGCATTTGTGGACGGTTAAGCAAATGATGCATTAACATTGTCCCGTATGGGGTCGTCGGCGGTGATAGTCCATCAAAGACGCAGACTGTGCGCGGTGACGACTTTGGAAAAATGCAGAACTTCGAGTTAAAACACTCGTGATAAACAG
This sequence comes from Enteromius anoplus, assembly GCA_032359395.1. Classification (NCBI taxonomy): domain Eukaryota; kingdom Metazoa; phylum Chordata; class Actinopteri; order Cypriniformes; family Cyprinidae; genus Enteromius; species Enteromius anoplus. Next base: position 14,491,701 of record JAUMHG010000067.1, on the reverse strand, counting down.
TCCTGGCGATCAGTTCACCTTCCCAAACCGAAGGCGCAAGAATATATGCCGGCTAACAGGTGGATTTAAAGAGCTCTCGCGCTCTCTCTATCTCTCAAATCGAACTCTGGGTCAAAACAGGTCCCACAACATCAACTGTCATTGCTTTTTAAAACAGCGACGTGTAGCCTACAGTTAATGAGATGAAAATAAAAACAATTGCACCACTTTATTTCGTCATAATTAGCCCATGACATTATCACCCACTTCCCCTACAAAAGATTGTCCTACCGCCATAACCATAACTAAACAGAATATATGGCCAGTACCCTCTTTTTAGGAATGACAACAACTTATGTCCTGACAGCTATAAATAACTCCTTCAGATATTTATAAAATTAGTTAATATCAAAGTCAGCACTCATGCTGACAGGCCACTTTCCATATTTAATTTGCATAGAGTAAAGGAACATAAGGTTGAGGCGCTTTTAATAGTTTTTTCTTCTTCTTTCTTTTAATACTTGCTTATTACATTAATTTTCCATGGACTTCCTTTAGAAAGTTATGTTCTAGGAGTCTGCAATAATCACTGCAGAGCATCAGTTCGTGCCTATACCTACTTAATAACAGATAGATAGCTTTTCACACACACACTGTAGACGTATAGATGGTTGACAGTAAAATTCTGAGGGATAAATTACCTTATTGCGCCATCTTGCGTTTTGACAGGCTAAGTCAGGCAAATTCAAATGATTTTACTTAGGCTACAGTTTGCACCGTGTCCCAACAAACTAACAGACACAATTGACATATTAATAAATAGTGCATATCAGTAAGTAAGTAAATTCTAAAACAAAATATAATGGCTGCACAATCATTTGTAGCTATTGTCAGTTTTGTTTATGTTCTCCTGGCAACGGATTATTACAATAGTTTTGTTTACAGTCTACCTTTTACTCAATGTACAAAGATCACTGGATCATTTACCTAAGCAATGAAGACTAGGTAAGGTTTTCAGAATTACTACTAAATATTTAGGAGCGTTGCGATCCGCACAAGTAACGTTATCCGAAAATATTTTAAACAAGAGTCATTGCAACACTTGCTTACAATCGCATGAAACATGAATTACATTTGAATTCCGTCATATATTTCTCAAAAGGTTGTAGTCAATAGTGTTTTAATTAGATCTATTTCTGATGGAAATGAACTACTTTATTTACAACAAAAGCAATAGCCTAATGAATTTCAAGTAAAAAAAACAAACAAAACAAAAACAAAAAAATGCATGGCTGATCGTTCCCTTTCCTTCTTTCTTTATAGTGTTCTCTCTTTTCATATAGTGAAAAATGTCACGGTGTCGCGATATGAAGAAACATACCGGCTTTGGTGACTCATTCTGGAGTTTTGGAAAAGAGCAGGACTTCAAGCCCCACGTTAGACACGTCGAGCCTATTCTCACCGAGTAACTATTTCATGAATACATTTTTATCTCATAAAGTATTGAAATTGATTTAACTACAGTTGAAGTTACTTGTGAATGACAGTGATCGAAGCTGTAAAAGCAAAGTGTCAAAGTTTTATTGCGTAACCTGAAGCGTAGATTAAACTGAATTTCTGAGTGGGACACTGAGAGATTCCTCATTTTAAAGCTGTGAGGTTACATTACAGTTAAAGGTGCCATAGAATGCATTGAGAGAATATTTTAAATTGTTCTCTGATGTGTACATAGAAGGTATGTAGCTTAAGTAAGGGGGGAAAATGCCCAGAAACGGTTTTACAGGTCCATTTACAACCCTAGAATGAACAGTCTGTTTTTGCCTTATTTGGAAGGTTCGTGAATAGTAATGAGGAGGTCTGCTCTGATTGGCTGTTTCTCAGCGTTGCTCATTTCAGTCGCACAAGCAGACTGAAA
>JAUMHG010000067.1:14442933-14455759 GCA_032359395.1 Enteromius anoplus | reverse complement strand
CTATTCGTCGGTCACCGACGTGACGTCTCCGTTCCCTTCTTCAGGGAACGAGGGTTACAATACGTAACCGAGACGATAGTGGAGGACAAATGACCTTGCTGTTCATAATAAAACTCCCATATGAGTACAGGTACTGTAGACTCCCCTCAATCATCAAGTAGCTGCAAGACAAATGACAACAAATGGCCGAGGGAATACAGTATCGACTGATCCAAAGAATAGAATCCATCTTCTGTTAAATCTATGCCAAAAATAGGTCAGATTAGGGCACAGTCCATCACCTACGTAAAGGTGCAGAAAAAGGCAATGCCACTTCTTATATTGATTCATTGAGTAATTTTTCTGAAATGAGATTTGTCAGCGGGGGTCATTTTTGTTTAATTGCTTTAAAAAAAAGTGTGTGCTTGTCTATCTAGCTATATAATATCTTAATGTACAGTATATACTGTATTTGTGCTGTCAAACGATTAATTGTGATTAATTACATCCAAAATAAGTTTTTTACATAATATATGTATGCGAGCTGTGTATATTTATTACATATATATAAATTAATATTTGAGAAAAATATTATGTTTATGTATTAAATGTATTTATTTCTAATATAATTTATATGAAAATAAATATAAACATGTAAGTACATGTAAATATGTTAGACATATACTGTATGTATATATATATACTGTATATATAGTATACTATATTTATTTATTTGTTTATCCTTAAAATAAAAAATAAAATACACTTTTCATTGATATTTTTCTCTGACCAAAATGCATCATTAATTGGACCATGAACTATAGCTGGCATATTTGAGTTTTCTTATTCTCCATGCAAAGTTATGTTTCAATGGCTGAATGCATTTTAGAATGTTTATGGTCCATTATTATTGTCGTTACATTTAGAAGCAATTTTGCCTTGCGAATCACATAGGACCACCTTCATGTTGACATTTGGTTACGGCTTGTTTTAACTGCACCGGAGGTGATGTATAGTTTGGTGGCACTTGGGTAATTAAGACACAGCTGCTGTAGTCGAGCTCCATTTTCACATAAACCTCTTAACTGTACACATTTAGCTTAAACGAGCCGCTGTCAAAAGCATGAGTTACCAAAGTGGGGCTTGGCCACATTCTCCCATAAAGCACCACTCATGGGGCCGCCGCTTGCGATTCAAAAGAGAGGCAACATACATGTGCTTATATAGCCGTTCCCAAGCTGATGGCAGTAGTACAGAATAGCTTCTCTTTTTCTGGTGGAACAAACTGGATTAGTTGTGCCGCAGCCTCGAGACTTCCCCCTCTGTAATATCTCCTCCAACACATGGCTTTCCTTCTAGAGGGAGACGACATCTGAATAGTTTACATAATGTGTTTTATAGTCAGAGCCAATGGATGTGTGCATCTGTAAATGGCTGCTAAGTGCTCAAGCAACCATCCTGTTTGAATTCCCCTTCCGAAATAGATTCATATTTGTCCCTGAGATGAAGTGCATGCAGCAGGAGGTATCAGATGCATTATTTCTTGCATACACTAATTTTCTGATTTACAGGCCGACAGGGAGCGTAATGTGTGCAGGGATGATGGCCTGTTTATGACGCCATGCATGCAATAATGCAAGACTGAACTGTCTCATAAAAGACAAGCATGTGACACTTCAGTTGATTTATGCCTTTCCTTTAGAGAGAATGCCATCAGTGCAATTAGGCCCGATTTCATTTAGACGAGAAGAAAGAATCCTGCTGTTGATGTGCTTAGCATTTTCCTGCTCAATTAAAATTGCTAACAGTAAAAATGCATGATTAACTATTCATTGATTTTGGTGGTAATGCATATTAAGCAAATTTTTTATCAATAGTAAATAAAATGAGAAGAACATACTGTACCATGCATGATTTTTTATTGGGCACATAAATTTAATAGCAGGGCACTGTACTGCATTTTAATTGCATACACTTTGCCACTTTGTTTCACTGCTGTGTCTGGCCTGTCATAACATTGTTCTCCATAGTGCAACACTATAATTCGAATGCAACAATAACCCAGTGCAACCAAAGAGCCATTTTCTGATGGAGTTTATGAGCATACTGGATGTAATTTTAGCTATGATATCAGTTTAAATGCACTGATCTCATGGCAATTCATACATATTTTACGAGGTGGCTAATTTGTACGAAATTATCGGTTTCTTCTAAGTTGTACGTATTTTACGAGTTGCCAATAGACCTTTCTCACAACTTACGTATATTGCACCGGAAATACGCAATTGCTGTGTAAACCTAAAGCCAGACAAATCGTATAGGTTTAAGACAAATCGTATAAAATCATACGAGTGAGGTCGTACGAATTAGCACAAATTTGGCACCTTGTACGAATGCACACAAATTGTTTGTGAGACTGTGTTGGGATGTCTGCTCCATAATGAATGTACTGCACTCTTAAAATGCCCGTTTGGCGTTAAAGCTTTAGATTTTGGTTTTGGGAGTTTTAAACAACAGGTTGAAATTCATGCAAGGTCAAAAAACACATTTTTATTTTCTTACAATATCCATTTATTTTTACCTTATTTGTTCAACGACACCCAAACAATTAATTTAACGATTCATTTTTCCAAATCCTTATGTGACGCTAATCTGCAGTGATTGGTCGATTTCATTTAAAGCAGTGTTTGTGAGCTTTTAACGCTCCAAAAGTGGCGTCTAGTGGCAAAGAATGAAATTGCATTTTTATTCAGACCAAACGAATATCGAGTTTTCCCAGGTCTACATGCAAGAAAAATTGTCGGGCAACATGCTAATGTTTCATGTGGACGTCGTCCACATGAAATGGCTTGGGAACCATTTTTAAAAAAAGACTCGTTTTAATGATTCAGATTCAAATCTTTCTTTTGAGAGGCAATAACATTATACATGTGTCACATTTAGATTTGAAACTTTGTTGAAGGTTTTCATTCACTTAGAGCTGTGTTACACACTGCATGAAAGGTATTTTTCTAAAAATCCATAATAAGGGCACTTTAAAGAGAAACAACTCTCTTACTTACAATGCGTTGTAATGTTATTTCCAGAGTGTTATAATCCAGTTATGGATTGACATTGTCACTTTACCAGTTTACCAGGTCCATCAATGAAAATAGCACTGCAAAGCCACTGCCTGAATGAATCAGCATTCATTGATGACTTGGTTGAATAAATAATTCAATGACTCACTTATGTAAATGTCACTTTTTTTTCCTTTCCTGAATGAATCAGTTACATTTTCACTTGTAGCCACCTACTGGCGCAATATCTGATGAGCTAATATACTATATAATTTAAGAAAATAATTTAATAGTATGCACATGCTTCACAGTCCACAAAAAATCATTCAAGTATTTTAGATGGGTAATTCATTCTACTGTGAAAACCTGTAAGATCTGATGGCAATATAATCCCAACAGAAGGCAAAAAAGCACAGTATATCTGTTTTCAGCATCTGCGTTCATGACATTCAGAGATGTTTATTTATAATCTTAATTAATGCGCTGGTGAAAATGTCTGTGGCACAAAAAAGCAGGCAGCCTCATTGAACATTGTCTGCGTTTTTATTCTGCTGCCGGGATAAATGACTTCTCATTTCTGCTTCTTCTTTCGAGCACTTCTGAAATAAGTACAATTACCATTTTTGTGATCCTTATGAAAGGAGTGAACTGAATTCTGTGTGAAATAAAAAAAATATCTGGTTACATAAAGCTGTGTTGAATAGTCTCCAAAAGAAATGCAGCTTGTCCTGTTTGATAAGAAACTTCAACATAGCATAGAGTGCAGTGGTCAAAGTACCAATGCATAAATCAACCCTGAAGTAAAGCTACTGATGGGACAGTTCTGCAGTAGTCTTATGTCTTAATTTGAGACCAAAAAGTGGGTCGTCATGTATTATTGATGCACTCAGGGGAGCTGTGATTTCAAGAGCTGTTGATTTCAGGCCACTTCTCCACAAAAACATTTGAATCATTTATCTGTTTTATCTGATTTTAAGACTGGATTTTTCTCAGAGCAACATCAAAGATTTAGAGCTGGAAGGTTCTGATGGCTTTGAAAGAATGCCAAATGAGCAAATCTAAAATGAAAAAGCTTTGAGTCATACATTGTGCTGTCTTCCAGATAGTCCATGACGTAACATAACCAGCTCTGAGCCCTAGTTTTTTTCCATCTCATCCTCTCTTTGAGTAATGTATCTCAGAGATAATTTGAAGAACCCATTGGAAATTCAATGAAAAGAGAACGGCAAACACAGCTGTCTACAGATGATTATGTTTGCTGAGGATTTTTCACACAAATGCATACAGTGGTGACCTTAAGAATAAGTGATTTTGGAATAACCCTGCAGGCAAACAAACCGGAATGTTTTATTCAGGCATCGTTTTCTGGGGTGGCCAGTTAAATGAAACAAATACACTCAAAAATACAAATATACTCATCCACAGAGAAAGAGAGCCTCTTAAAAACGTTTTATTTGAATGTACTATGAGGCTCATTGGAAATACATGCCTCTACATGCATTACTGCACAACTGAAAAAACGTACCTATAGATACAAATCGCTGCAGTTTCAGGTTGAAATGAACACTACAGGCAGTAAAATTCCCACAACTTTTATTCCTTTTCACACAAAAAGTATGATTTACCAGTTTAAATATGTGATTAATAAAGGCACATTTTCACACAATTAGGTGCCGAATGTTATGTTGCGGCTTCGAAACATTTTTAACAACCTGCACGATTTGAAAACTGATACTTTTGAACGGTGTCGTCACATATACAGCTTCATATGTTCAAAAAATCTTACTCGTTAGCTCACGTGATGCGGCGTTGCACTTAGGCGCTGAAAAGCACCGGGTGGAATCTAGTGTAAAACGGTTTGTCAAAACAGCTCTAATGTTAAATAAGCATCACTGCATCTTCGAATATGCTTTGCAATATTACTTTTGCATTTGGTAACACTATCGGGTAGGTTTAGGTTTGGTGTAGGGGATATTTCCAACATGATAGAGTATTAATACTCACTGGATATTTGAATTTGAATGAGGTACAGTACGGCCACAAAACGTACCTCAAGCAGCATTAAACACATAAAAAGACTTTATACTACGGGGCCGTTGAATGCTTGAATCTGATTGGCTGACGAACGTTCTGAGGTGTGCAATTTCAGGGAAACCACGGCGATCCAGGCAGCTCTCTTGACCGCATCACAGTTCCATATCACTTCACATAGTTAACTGTAATAACTAGGGATGTCCCGATTGCGATCGGCCGATCTATAATGCGCGTTTTGTCAGTAAGTTAAACACAGTCCTGTAATCAGTGATAAATGCAATCAGGTTCGTGATTTCACATTGAGCCGTATATTCTACACACTACCGTTGTTCACTGACGAGCTGCGCAAATCCATGCTGAGAATGAACATGGTTTTGCGCAGCTCGTTGGTATATGTATATGTATGTATATGTCCCATCCCTAGTAATAACGGAAATTAACATGCAGTATATAGTACCTATACAGCACACAGGACACAGAGGTAGCCAAATTCATACAAGCTCTCTCTCTCGAATCCCTTGAAATATATCATCTGATCGATGTCTTGAGGTGTGGCAACCGTAGTATAAGCGGAATAATTGACTCCGGAAAGTTAAATTATTAGAAAAAATAATGCGCTTCGCTTCGTTGCCGCATCACCACCTCGAGTGTGCATTATTTTTCTCATAATTCAACGGCCCGTCGTCAATTATTCCTTACATATACAGTACACACCCAACCTATTACAAACGTGCAACGGTCACCTATTAAACTTGTTTTAGCTCCACTCTCTGGACATTTCACTTTGAAACTGCGGCGAAACGTACTGGAAGGTACATAAATACGGGGTTGCAGAAATGTATGTAAAGGCACGTATTTCCAATGAGCCTGGATTGGGAATTAAAATGAATAGAAATGAAATTAAATATATTGCATTTATTAATCTTGGTTAACTACATTACTCATATACAAAATGTGTATCTTTTAATATTATTTAATGCACCCCAGTTGAATATATATGAACAGTTGTATTATTATTAACTAATACTGACTGACAAAAAGAGTTTAACTAGTGTATTATTTATTATTATATAGTTCATGTATTAGCATCAACTATGGAACTTGAAGTGTAAAATGTTCTTGGGTCAGTGTATTGTTGATCCAGGAACAACATTGTGATTAACCAATCAGATATGATTTTACAGGTTTGTGAAGTTTAGGTTTACAATCAGTGTTTGCTGGCGTCGGGGTAGGAATATGACCAAGACTAAATTTTTGGACTAAAATGTTGTTCCAAGGTCAACAAAATGTGTTAACCTAGGAACACATATGGTTATAAAGTGTTACCAGCTGAATTGTAAATAAACCAAAACCTACTAAATGTGAATTTCTGTTCAATATAAATTTATGTTAACTAACCAATTAGGAATTCTTTATTGTCCGTTTCTCCATTTAACCTTTTTTACAAGCTAAGAAATAGGAGATAAAGTTGCAATCAGCCAATAAAAAGAGAAATACTTGACATATGGATAACAATGTTGGATGCGATCTAATTTTGTCCTTGACTTAGCAGCTCGGCAAGGCTGCGAAGACGCATTAACATATTCCTCACTTTAATGAGAAAACGACAGATGGCGGCCCATCATTGTGCTACTCAACACTTTCACTAGGTCATTGCGGCGGAGGCGTATTATCTGGAACAGAGGAAAAACCCTCTGTTTAAGAATAGTTCACATTTGGCATGCATCATCAGTATTCATAAGGGCCGGTTCGTGTTTCCCGAGAAGTTAGCGTGTTTGTTGCTTCACCCAGCCAGACAAATGTGCTCAATATTTAGCTACATTGGTCTCTGTCAGAAAGCTTGCCTGCCATAATAACTCTTAACATCGCATAGAAATGCCTTTCCTCTTCATGTGCTTTCTTTTCCAAAGATGGAAACTCCTTTAAAACGTATATATTGGTATAACATTTGGACAGCAATTGATATTATACACCTGCATTTTTATCAGTTAAGCTACAGGCATTAGTATATCAGGGTAAATGTAGCAATATACAGTAATATCCTTAAAGGTGCTCTACGCGATCTTGCAAACACTATGGTACAGGATGTGGAACCAAAGCACAAACAAACTTCGGCCAACCAATTGGCAAGAAGAGGTGGGGTTTAATGCGCATTAAACCACCTCCTCTTCTTGCCGATTGTTTGGTCGATGTTTGTTTTTTTTTTGGTGCCCATAGTGTTTCTTTTGGTATTGCAGCCTCCGTGTTGTCTTTCGAGAGCAGGTTTTTCCCCCAATGTATTCAGAGGGCAGACAGCAAGACGATCAAGGGGTGATGAATACGGTTTGAGATAAAAATGAAATCGAGCTAAAATCCTGCAACATCGCATAGAGCACCTTTAAGACAGCCAATCATTTTATGCTAAACTATTCAAGCTAAAATAAAGCTTCAAAACACTCAGACTATTCACTTAAGCACAGAGAAATATCTGAAGTACTCTATGACTCATCAGACGTTTAAATCCATTTCTTCCTTCCAGTGGAGCTGTATGAACACTTCATTTGCATTGACAGGATGTGTGTGTGAGAACATATCAAATTTACATGTCACACATCCTTGCATAGAATAGTGTTGAGTGATCACAGAAGTATATACAGTTATTCTTGTATTCTGAGGTGTCATAATACACCTATTTTGTGAGAGAGCAGAAAAGTCTACTTGGAGTAGGTGAGATGAGAGAAACAAGAAACAAGAGATGTTACAAACTTAGTTGTTGGTTAAGATGTATAGTTTAGTTATTTAGCATGGCACAGGGGTTTCATTAATCAACATGAATCTGAAATTGATGTCCAGTGCTCATAAATTTTCTCTTTAGAAAAGGAACACATAATATGTCATTTCTATAATCATTTGTCTAATTTTGATGGTATTATTATTATTACTACTACTATGGTTGTATGTCTACGTACACACAACATACACATCATACTGTACATAAATGAAATATTCTGGGGGTTTTTTTATTTATTTTTTTTAATTGAATGTGTGTGTGCTTGTCTATGCTGCATTGTGGGGATCAAATTTCCCACAAGGATAACAAAACCTGACGTTTGGGAATATGACATGAGGGAAACAAATTAGTAAAATTAGTAAATGATGTTTATCTGAAAGTGTAACAAAGCAAATAGGTTTTCTGTAAGGGTTAGGTTAAAAAATATTGTTCAGTCACTTTAAAGTAAACTAATAAAGTAATAGAAGTCTATGGCCCCCACAATGCACAAACAAATTACCAAAACAAAACAAAATAAGTGTATGCGTGCGTGCGTGTGTGTGTGTGTGTGTGTTTTCATTCAGAAGCTAAAATCCATTTGTCTCAAAATCTGAAGTAACCTCTTTATGAACAGAACATTCACTTTCCATTTCAGGCGCTATAAACACAGAAATACAGCACACAAATTCCTGTAGAAATCCTGTAGAAATTTCCTCCAGTAGTGCCAATCAGATTCTAAACATCCAGCATATTGCCTCTTACTGCAATGGACCGTTAATGTATTCTCAGCCAGACAAGTGATGAATGGTTCGATAAACAGAAATCTCTGTTTGACCGTGAATTCTTTCAAGAGTAAACCACTGTAACTTGACATCTCATACGCGGTCAGGGATAATCAAAACAAGACACCACTGTTTCTTGTCATTCAATGACAAACATAAGACATGAAGCCATTTCAGGCAAACAGAAGAATATAAACTGTAAATGTTGATTTACAAAAGCTATTAGAAGTGTTTGTGATCTGTGAGTCATGGCTATTTCTTGTTATAAATATGGATCTTTTTAATCAATTGCAGCATTGTTTTGCACATGACATTTAATGTTTTGCAGCATAGTCACGAGGCCACAATCATTTGATTAATAAAGCTCTAAATAAATGCCACAGGACCGTAACAGAAACAGAATATTTCTCAGCCATCTCTATCAAGCCGAAGAAGACCACTCTGATTTGATGACTTTCCAAAGTAGTATTGATTTGCTGCAGCACATCTTAGTTTTTTTTTACCCAAAAGATCTTTGAAGGATAAAAAGCTTAAACTTAAACCGAGAAAATATCGCCTTTGATGCAAACAGAAAAAGCTATGTTCAAGTTTGGTCATTAAAACTCCATTAAAACTGTCTTTGCAAATGGTTGCCTTGCTTCAACAAAGGACTTCAGACTGACTCTGCAGATTTAAACACAACTGTGAGAGCCAGAAAAACTGAGCTAATGAGACGCCAGAGCTCCAAAGAAGAACCCAAGGTGAGCTGGGAATGCCCATGTATCATAACTGACCCCATCTAGTACTCATTCACAAGTCATCAATTCACAGTAAAACTAAATTGCTGCACTTCATAGTTCAATGGAGTGAATCAACCCTTTGTCAGAGAATCCTCATGTGGCTTTGGTTGTAATGTCTGCTGTCCTTTTCACACACACACACACACACATGCTGACACACCCAACTCCAGAACACAGCATCGGTTAAACACTGCCGTATCAAGGAGACGTGCTGGTCTCAAGTCAGTTGATCAATCAGCCCCATCTGAGATGGAGAGAAGCACTCTGCCTGTCGAGATGGCTGACTGTAAACACAGGGCTGCAAAAAGAGGAGAAAAAGGGGCTGTTTGATGGACAGAAGCCGTAATTGAGCGCATTCTTCTTCTGAGCGTGGTCTGGCTTGGCGAAACTAGCAGAGGGTTCACAGTTACTGCAGTGTTCAATAAAAGAACTGGCCAAATACAGAGAAAATTCCCTCAGGTAATCAAAACTTTAGCAAATGGGTTTCTCTGGTGCATATATTTTCAGTTTTGAATTTTTTAATGTGCTTTCATTTTAACTTTTATTTGTTACTTTAGTATCTCAACTTATTCTATATATACATTTATCATTTTTATTTAAGTTTAAGATTATACATGTATGTGAGTATACATACAGTATTGTGTGTGCGTTTATTTATTAGGGGTGGGCATAGATAATTTTCTTTTAATCTAGATTAATCTAGGCATTCAGAATATGTGTGCTACCTAAATAATGGCTAAAAGTTAAGCCATATTCGGACGGGACTAGTTTTACAGGGGGTTGTTAGAGAATGTTTTGTTTCACAGACATACTTGGTGATTTTAATCCCATCCGAATCTGCCATGTCTGTGTTTTTCTCTCACAACCTCTGTGATAATTCTAGAGTCCGAATGTGATGTCTGTGAGATTATTTTATCCTTGTGTGTCTTAGCCAACGCGATATGATGAAGATGCTCTTACTGCACAAACTTTTAATATATTTTGATATATAAAGGAAATAGATAAATACAAATAAAGAGCCAGATCACGTAAACTGTTAAGACTGTCTATTGTAATATCAGTATCAGGTAAGATTACCACGTTTATTTCTGCACTCGGTTACAATGTTTTAATTATCAAAATTAAACATGGGATTACTACAAATAAAAATCATAATAGTTGAACTAAAGTAACCACACATTAACATGGTTTTGCTATACTAGTCATTTAGCTTCACCTTGGTATTTGTGATTATACTTATTGTAATCAATCTGAATGACTATAGCAATCCATGCATACAGAGCGCATGATCTCTGACGCCCAGATGTTCAAAACAGACCTTCCACCTCTGTAATAAACACAGAGGTGTTAGTCCTGTCTGAAATGGTACGTGAAGATCACAGACGATAGGTGATAAAAATCGAAGCTCACACGTACAGTAGTTTAGAAAGCATTCAGCACGGCCCACCGCTATTATTTATAAATATACGTTATTTATTTATATATATATATGTGTGTGTGTGTGTGTGTGTGTGTGTGTGTTTGTGTGTGCATTAGATATAATCTGAAATACTAAAATTGCTAATTGACATTTACATATAAGGGATGTTTTAACATAGTTTCGGGGAAAGCACGCTGAGTGTCAGCACAGCCGGTACCCTTTAACGCTCATTAGTATTGTCGCCCACTAGCCTATTAACTATTCCTAATTTCATTTATCCGCCTCGGCTTAAATACCGTCATCTCACTCTTCTCAGTATCTAGTTACGCATGATCAGCTCTGCCAAAAAGATGCCGTCTAACAGCTCTTCTGAGTCCGAGGACTCCACTACGCAGCCCATCGCTGCCCCTGCCCCGCTCAAGCTCCTTGGGAGCCTCCAGCTCTAACCCGAGGCCGCAGGCTGGCGAGGCCGGCCCCTACGACAACACCCAGGCGCCAGCGGTCTCGGTCCCCTCCACTGACCAGATCCTAGCAAGCCTCGCCGGCCTCCTCCTTCGCATCCGCTCGCTCCTTCGTCGGGAAGCAGACCATCGGTTCGCTCCGCCACGCTTTAACGGCGGCCGGAGTCGGCTACTCCCGGAAGGCCAGCAAAGCGGAGCTGTGCCGACTTCTGCGCGCATGCAAGGCTATCGCTGCCCCACCAAACACTTCAACAGCCAAGCAAAAAGCCAAGACATCGAGCCATTCCACTCACCCTACGCCGGCTTCCTCCAGCCTGCCACGGCCCAGCAAGGCTCCCACCTCCGTCAGCCAAGCTCCAGAGGCTCCCGCAAGCTCTTCCACCCTGCAAGTCAGCTTTCATCCAGCCCGAAGCGACAGCGGCCATCCTTCCTCCAGCCACGCCAGCCTCCCCGCGCCGCTCCAAGCGGGATTCCCCTTCCAGGGTCTGCAAGGCCTCCTCCCGGCCCCCTGGCCCGCTGCTCCGCTGCTCCGCTGGGTTTCCCTGCCTCCCTGAGTCAACTGCATCCAGCCAGCACTAACATTTATTCTCTCCCCTCAGGCTCCTTGCATCCCGGACATGGACAGTTTGATTCCCTTATTCCTTCGGTGGCCCCCCTGCTTTTCTCCCCCCTCAGTCTTCCTTTGCCTTTGCTTCCCCCGCTACAACCTCCGCTAACCCTACCGCTACAGTAACTTCTTACCTGGCCCCTTCCCTCCTTCCTTCTTCTTCGTTCTCCTCCCACTCTCCCTACACTCTCTCTACCGCCCCCCTTCTGCCTGCTCCAGCCAATGCCCCGGTGTCTGAGCCAGCCCCTGTGCCTCCAGCCATCAGAACTCAAATCCTGGCAGGTTCGGATATCGATTTGTTTTCCCTCCTTTCCCCTTTTTCCCCCAGTCCTACAGACCGCCGGGTGGATTGCGGTGAATTCACCCTCACTTTAAAGCAGTCTCACACCAATCCTTCCTGTGCACTCACCTTCCCCGAATTTTCCCACTCAAAATCTGTAGGTACTCCTTTTAATAAAAAAGCTAAAAAGTACCTATCGACTCCTGTCAACATTTCTCATTTATCGGCCGAACTGTCTCTTTTCCCTGACCCTAACTTTTCACATTATCTGTTATCAGGTCTGACGAACGGCTTTTATCCAGGAATATGCAGCCTCCCCTCCCAGTCCCTAAAATGCCGTAATCTGCGGTCCGCCTCTTCAGAGCCGGACACAGTGAAGCTCCTAATCAAAAAAGAAATAGAAGCTAATTTCATGATCGGCCCCTTCCCCTCCCCTCCCTTCAGTATCTACCGGGTCAGCCCAATCGGGATTGCTACCCGAAAATTCTCCGGAAAGAAACGGTTAATCATCGATTTTTCCGCTCCGCACAATTCACCCATCTCCAGCATTAACAGCCTGATTCCCCTAGAAGAATTTTCCCTCACCTACCACACAGTCGATGTCAGGGACCGAGCAGTCAAGCCAGGAATGCAGGACTTCCAGCAAAAAAAATATTTATTGAAATCAAACAAAGTT
>JAUMHG010000067.1:14421971-14435661 GCA_032359395.1 Enteromius anoplus | reverse complement strand
TAATTTACGATGAGAAACTGACATTAAATTCCCTGAATGATGTTTCACATTGATGGTTTTTCATTAAAATAAATGTTCCCCCCCCCCTTATCAGTTGCATACATTAGGGTTTTGTGTTACACAGTGTATTGTTAAATGAATGTGTAGTGTGTTATTTATGTTTTACCATAATGTTTTTTTGTGTGTGTGTTACATTGTTCACATTTCACAGTATTTTTTTTATTCTAACAACCACAGTTGCAACTTTTCATTTGTAAAAACAACATGATTTTTAAACACTGTATCACTCACTGTCAGCTGTCATAATATAGCTGTCATACTATTTTATTTTTGTGATGTAACAATAAATACTAATATTTTGGGCATGTACAGTAGGCTATCATCTGATTCTAAAGCAAGTTGTTGAAACAGCATACTGTTGCTGTGGTTGCCTCACTTGTGAGAATCTGTTTAGTGCATTCTGATTAACTTGTAATCTAACTTTGTGGTGACTGAATGTGGTTTGTTGAAATATTCACTCATCTCAAACTAGCACCACATTTTGAAAGAGATCCAGGGCCTGCCCAAAGGGAAGGTTTTGAACGCCCTTGTTAGTTCTGAAGATGGGAAAGACAAAAAGAAAACAAACAGAGCAGCATTGATGCTAAATGAGAAATGTTTCAAAAGACAACATATGCTGTCATGTGGCTTTCTCCTTTTTGTTGTGCAGTATAACACTAATGTACAATTTCTCTCTTTCCCGACTAAGGAGTAATGAATCTACATAGACCAAAGTACTCAAAGCAGATGTTTGTTTGAAACAGTAACAGTGCTATTTTTTGTCAGTGTTTAGAAATATTCAAGAAAAAAAAAGGAGCAGCACTGAAAGTAGGCCTGTTTGTTCCATGACTTTCAGTGAAACGACCACAAAATAACATTGACATCTTATTCCTTTACCAACGATCAGCACAGGCATTTATTTGGCAGTAGCTGCAATTTTCTTTAAACTTACCATGCATTTTCAGCAAGTGAATATAAGACTGCCGTCAGTGGGTGGGTAACTGGGAATGTTTTTTGGACCCTGTGACAAAGCACTAAACACCACTTTAGACTGCAGAATGTCTGAGGAGAGTCATGCATTGATTGTTTGTGTTTGTGTTCATACCTTAATAACCAATGAGTTTATTAAGGCAAAGATCACAGTAAATGGTGAGAATTGGTCACCATAACCAGCAAGTAATTTTTGATGGCTTTTTATTGTATACAGAGATGTACCTGAGAGGATTCTGGTTTGATCCTGTGTAACTACAGTTTGACAAAAAAGTTCAAATCTGTGTTAAAGGAAGTTGAAATGGCACAGTTGCATCAACAAATGCATTTCTATATCGGTTTTGCATTTGTTAAATAACTAATTCACCCAAAAATTTTAATTCTGTCATCTGTCATTCTGCCTTTTTGTTCGAACAAAGAAATTGGGCATACTATTGCTTTAACACTATCGGGTATGTTTATGGTTGGATTTGGCGTAGGGCATATTTCCAACATAGAGCATTAACTTTTAGTAATAGTCAATCACAATTTTTCTGTTCTGAACCACTGCAATACATACCTAAAGCAAATAAATAAAATGTGCCAACCTATATATTAGCGCCACTCAGTGGACATTTCTCTATGAAACTGTGGCGTATCATGCAGTAAGGTACGCAAAAAAGTGCACAGAGGTACATATTTTTATGAGACCAGGTTGGTTCTTTAACATTTCAGAGTACCAACCAATTGTGCCGCTGTGAAATGCTTTAATATGACCTTTGGTTGTCATTATTATACTAATCAACTTTGAGACGCCCTTGTCCCAGGTGACCCCCAATAAGATCCAGTTTATTGAACTGTTCACAAAGCATGAAATGAGTTTAATTTCCTACCATGAAGTATGGCTTGATGCCAGTAAATCATTCCATCCCCTCTTCCTGTTTTGTGGACTGGCCACTCTCTTTTTTGTCCAGTGGACCTCTATTTTTAGATGGATCAAGCCCTGTCTTAAAAAAACGTCTTTGTGCAGCTCATTGGCCAGTGCTACCTTGCCAGATCTGAAGGGGCCATCAATATATCTGGCATTTTACAAGCTACATTACCCTTACTAATCTGCTTCTACCCAGCATGCATCTTTCTCAGGCAAGTGCCAGATTCCACCAAGTGTTACCCAAAGGCATTCTCCAGAATGCACTTAGTATAACAACTTTGCTTTTATTTTTCAAAATAGCCTACGGTCAGTTGTAAAATAAAACCAAGTCCTTTAAACCATATCATGTTGTTGTAAGGAACATTAAGTTCCTTGACTCTCTTTTTTACATTTAGTGCATTTATGTAATGATTTCAACAGCTGTTTAATTACTTAATGTAATTGTTTCTATCACTTTCAAATTGCTCTTCTCTCTATATTCCCAAAATGTTAATAATATTTAGTAATTATCACAATTATTATTGCAATGGAGGACACAATGTGACGATGGAGATTGATCCAAATGCAAGCTTTATGGAAATACACCGTGGTCAAACAGGCAAGGTCCAAACACCAGACAAAGGCAGGCAAAACAGAAGCGTAGTCCTAAACAAGCAATGGTCAGGGCAGTAATAATTGTGATAATATTAATATCAAATTGCTCTTCTCTCTATATTCCCAAAATGTTAATAATATTTAGTAATTATCACAATTATTATTGCAATGGAGGACACAATGTGACGATGGAGATTGATCCAAATGCAAGCTTTATGGAAATACACCGTGGTCAAACAGGCAAGGTCCAAACACCAGACAAAGGCAGGCAAAACAGAAGCGTAGTCCTAAACAAGCAATGGTCAGGGCAGGCAGCAAAACGTTCAAGGCAACAGTCCAAGAGAGCAGTCCAAAGTAACAAAATAAACAAGGCAATGAAAACAAGACCATGAACATAAAACAAATTTTGCCAAAGCTAAGAAAGTGCTTGTTAGAGTCCCCAATAGCAAAACAATGCTTTGCGACTTCTGTTTGGCAGAGCCCAGCTTAAATGGCTGCCAAACAGGAAGTCACCAGAGAGGAAGCAGAGGGAGCGGTAACAGTCAGTGCAGTGGTGAGAGCTCCCTCTGCTGACTAGGCGTTATAATTATGACGTTTGGGTTTATATCTGATACAAATAAAAATCAGATATTTAAGTTTGCATTTGCAGAAAGCACAACAAGTATGGTTATAGACTACATGTGTTTTCTACAGTGTTTTGAAGTAAATAAGCGAAAGAAATGTTTTTGAGAGATGTAAATTGGTGTTACATTTAGGCCTAATTTAATTGGCATTCTTCTATCATTTAAAAGAGAAAGAAATATGGATTTAATTCACTACCATGCAAATGTCTGTTGTAATTCAGATTAATATTCAGCAAGGATCCATTTAAGTGTTCAAAAGCATATTTCTTGAGCACCTAAATCAGCATTTTAGTTGATTTAATGGCTACAGAGAATCAGAGATTCAGCTTCCATCACAGGAATAAATTACATTTTAAAATTGAAATAATATTTCACAATATTAATAACTTTTACATACTTACGATACACTAATATCCTTTAAAAATCATAATAGCTCTCAAACACTATTCTTCACTCTTATTTACTTGAAACCCTGCTGGTTCTCTTGCTCTCAATGCAGCAGGTTCACAGCAAGCATACAACAGTGCATAAAGTATACAGTCATAGATCCATCTGTATTAACCCACACGGAAAAAACCTATATAAACATATATGTTTTAATATAGGTTTTTAATATATGTGACTTATATAAAATTGGCCGTTTTTCTATATTATATGTACATATATGAATATGTGTGCATATATGCACCTATATGTTCACATATATGTTTACCTATATATTCGTAAAATTATCAAAATATATAAAAATTTACTATTAACCCATCCAAGTGCCTCACCTCAGTCATGGTATTGAAGGTGGAGAGAGAGCTGGTTATTCATTTCCATCACCAACAATCCCTGTCGGACCTGGTACTTGAACCCCCAACCTTTGGATTACAAGTCCAACTCCCTATCCATTAGGCCACGACTTTTTCTTTTAATTTAAATTATTAAAATTAAAAGAAGCAATACAGGAAACCTATATGCCCTGTATATGCACATATATGCACCTCAATTTTGCCTATATGTGGCATATATATGCAGCATATATATTATCATATATGTGCATATACTGCATATAGGTTTTATATATGCGCTTATATACTGCATATAGGTTTCATACATGCGCATATATCTTCGTATAGATTCTTTCCAAGTGGGAAGTAGGTGTCTTGGGTTTTCAGAGCAGTATTTTGATTCATAGTTGGTTGAGTCATTGGCTATACACACCAGCTTTCTTTTTACGATCTTCTTGTATTACCAGCTCCACTTTTATTGGCATACTTATTTATGAAATTTATTTTAGAAGAGTCTATCTTTTTTTTGTGGAATTTTGGAAATTTCAATATTATTACACATACATTACTTTTGGTAAGGTTGATATCTGCTTACACACACACACACACACAAACACTGATATCTTGTGTGAGCCTCCTTTATATCCAGCTCAACTGACAGAAGAGACTAAGAAGTCTTAGTCTTTGAAAAAACCTAGAGTCTGATACTTCTGAGTCAGATAAGTGGTGTCTAACAGAACACTGTATGCACAGATACAGACAGTCATTCTATATGGGAGGATAAGAATACATTTGTTTTTTATTTCTGTTCAACAGTGATATTTTGCTTTAACTGATAATGGTTTGCTCTTAAGTCTTTTGAGGACATTTCAGTCTTTAGATTTGCTTTTCAAATTTGTGGAAATATTCTGTCTTGACCTGGTTGCCATCTGCGTTCATTTTTGTTAGCAGTGGAATGCCCATCATATCACAGAATAAGCCCGTTAAAGAGTTATAAAAATGCCCTTTAATGAAAACACTCCTTATCTCAAGGGCAAAAGATCAATTTGATGGTGCCCAACATCCTTATCAGAAAGAGATTACATGGGAAGAACCGTTTCCTATTGGAGTCTTCCCTCAGACGAGCCACTATCTGCCACCTAATTAAAAATCACAGGGAAGGCTGGGTCTTGTTCATCGATGAAGGTGACTTGTGCATTGAATTAAACCCCACGTGGACCGTCATGGTAGTAATCTGTAGGAATGAAGGCTATGTATTTCTGTCTCTGTCTTTGTCTAATTAATTATTAGATCAAATTAATAGCGATGTCTCACTCTTTGTCTGAATAATAATTAGATGGTGATTTATTAGTTGACTCCATTCATTCATGTAATACATGGTATCTGCATTTAAAGGAAAAGTAATTAACACATTTATATGCTTTAGTGATTTCTAGCCATCATATGTCATACGTTTTACAAAGACTTGTAAATGGATTGTGCAAAATCTCAGTCCAACAGTAAAACAGCTCATTTCTTAAAGATGAATTTAAACCAATGCTTAAATAGTGGTGTTTTTATTTTTTATATCATAGTGCATTGATGGAAAGAATCATTGACAGTATGAATTAAAAAGTGCACTTACAAATATTTTTGTAAATAAAAGAAAGAAAGAAATGTCATTAGAAAAGGTAGCATTCTCTATGTTTCTTATTACAGTATTTCTGACTCAGTTTCTCCAAAGGATAGAATGTAGGGAGGGAAGCAAGAAGGAAGCGCAGATCTCCTTAATGACAGCAGGGAGAAATGCTGCATGTTGACTCATCCTTATCAATATGCATGACATCATTTTTGGCCTTGTAAACATGCTGATTTAGGTGAGCTAAATCCTGTGTTGACGTTGAAGCCAGTTTGCCGAGTACGGGACAGAGGAATTGCTTGTTCTTTATTGCTAGGGGCTTCCTTGGTTTTTCTTAATGGACTGTTCTGTTATCGCAGTATTATTTATGGCCTCATGGAACTTTATTTATGCTTTATTCGTGTTTTTCCTATTGCAGTTCTTTATATCACATCCTAAAACATCCTAAAAAGTGCAAAAAATACATGTTTAGATTATACATTTTTATAATGTTTCCTAATAGTTTCATATATTTTAATCTTCAGGAATTAAGTAATGTACTGAGGAGAGATATTGTGAGTAATAATGCAAAAGGAAGTGTTAAAAAAAAAAAAAAACTTTAAATAAAGTCTAAAAATATATGTATGAATGATCATTGTGAGTTTATTTAAAGATGCATTCAAGGCACATGTGCTTAAAACGGTCAGGGTCACCTTAATTTGTTTTTCACCTACAATAGTGTGCTGCAAAGTTGTGTGTATAAAAATTAATTTCTCAGTATTTAAAGTATAGCAGTATTCACTGCTATGCGTATTAATTTGTAAATGACTGCATACTAAATATAATCACCTAGGCAAAAACCGGTTTGATGAAATATAATTGGTATTATGCAAAAAAAATAAAAATAAATAAATAACTTGTTACAAATGAATAAATAAATGAAACAAAAATGCAAAACCCTTACTACAATGAGAGTTTTAGCCCTTTCCAGCCTGGAGAGATTTCTTTTTAAAAATCCAGGATATATGAAAATACATGATTGTGTCTAACGTGAACCTACACACTGTATATGGCATATATTTTTATTTTATTTTATTTATTATTCTTTTTTTGTGTGTAATTATTATTAAGGACTGGGCCAAAACAGGCTGAAAACTTTAAAAAAATCAAAATTCTAAACACCTGCCATCCTCACCTGTCCCTAATCAGCAGCACCACATAAAAGCCACACTCACCAGCACACTCACTGTCCAAGCTCATTGAATCGTAAGTGGACTCTTGCGTCGCTTCCTAAAGCTTAATAGCTTAAAGCTACTTACCTGTGCTCTTGCATGTTCCTCTCCAATGTGCTCCGTGATCATCTGTGTCTCCTCCTGGTCCTGATGTTCCTCTCCTCGTCTCTGTCTGGAAAGTGGTGTGTGGTTGTAGTCATTTATTTGTCATCCCCGATGCTACTCGTCTAGAAAGAGAGAAAAGAGACTCTAAAGTTTGATTCTGAAGATTCCTAAGTTTGCTTTATTCTTCTGTTTGCCTTACCTAATTTCAGTTCATTGGAAAACTCATCGTGTAAATAAAACTTTGTTATTTCTTAACTTTATGTCCGTTCGCTTCCTAACAGTCTTTAACTCACCTTTGAAGCATCATAGGTGTACTTTCTTCTTTCAGACGAATTAAATTAGAGTTATAATAGAAATTGTCCAGACCCCTCCAAGCCTTTAAATAGGTAATAGCCATTACACTTTGGAAGACGTGAAATAATGTGCATGTATACATAATAAAACGTCCCTCACACCAGTTGCGGTTTTAGGCATTGAATTTGAATTTTGAGTTGAGTTGAATTTTTTTCATGACACGTGGGGGGCGGCACAAACACTAATTGGGAAAAAAAAAATCATCTGCGCCCCTAAGCGGTGTTCTATTATAGCCTACCTCTGACTATGGCGTTTAAATAGCCTAGTTTCAAATCTAGCGCACATAAAAACAAGACGCCCTCGGATAACCGTTCTCATGAGGGAGCTTTACCTAAAACACAATGCGCATGCAAAAATGCGCTCTCGTGAGAATGGCAATAGGCAAAGCTCGCTTGACCCTCGACGCTCTCTCAACTGCCCAATCCCTGCTCGCTCTCAAGTACACTTTTCAGACTTCAAATCAAATGCAAAGATCAAATGTCAGATCTCTCCGCTCTTCTGATTGTTCATTTTCAACACACACCGCTTATCATTTTTAGGAATAGTGTGTTTGTGTGTGTAGGTGTTTTTTTTTATTTTTTATGAATAATTAATCCTTTATAAACAACAATACAATACCAATGCATATTTGCAGTAAAATATAAAATCAGGAATAAAACATTAAACATAGTGAATAGTCTAGTCATTTCAATAATTGAGAATCCATTTAGAATTCTATAAATCTGTTTTTGAAATTATTTCTTCAAATCACACATTTAAGCCAATCTTAGAAAAAGGAAAAAAACATAACAGCATACACTATCCTTCACGGTGTCAAACATCTATCAATTATTGCTACATAATTTTCATATCTGACAATTCCATATGGATAAGTTGTAATAATAATAAGCTATTGAGTGTAAATGTTTTTTTGTTTTTTTTTTACATCATTAAATAGACGCCATGGTGCACCCAATACTTTATTTACCAACTTATTTTTATTATTTCTTTCAATTTTATTCAAAATAAATGCTTTTCTGATGTTATATGGTTGGGTGCTAGGAGGGGGTCTTGCCAAGGAGTAATGCAATGTAGGACCGCCACCGCCTCACACGGTTCCGGGGGGTGAATAAAGTCCCCTTTAGTGAATCCTTGCATTTTTGTATTTTACATATCCATATTTCAAACTAAATAAGCACTTTCCTCTCACATCTGCTGTCTGTGCAAACCGGAAGCACCGGGACTGCTTCAGATTTCAAAAAGGTGAGTAAAAGACAGGATACTTTTCATATTCCTTTAAGAGTCATAGTTCTGATTATGGAAATCAAATGATAAAACATTCTTTAGTGTAAATGTAGTTAATTTAAACATTATAGTCTGTTTTGTCCCATGAAGAATCAGTGCTATCTTAATGGCTTATATATATCTGGTTGCTAATGAGTGCAGTTCAGTGCTGAAATGAAAGAGTCTAATAAGCTGGAACTGCAGAACTGTTGTTTGGTGCTGAAGTGTATGCATAGTTAATCAGGAAAAAAATGCAGTCAGCTGGGAAACATAAGCCTTTTTTTGCAAGCATTAGGACAACCCCAAAAGTAGAAATTAGGGGGAAAAAGTTTTTTTTCTGCAAGTGCGAGAACAAAGTCAAAGATAAGCAAGCAGAACTCTTAATGTCCTCTAATAAAAATAGGTCAGGCATATAGCCGCGTAGGGAAAACAGAACTCAGTATTGCTGAGTTGCAACCTTGTATGAAATGAAGATTCATGATCAGCTAAATTACCATTTAAGGGTTTTTGAATAAGGACACAGCAATCAAATAATACCTATGAGGATTTGAAGTATATTTCCACCTGAAAGTACTTTTTTGTGTGTTCTTAAGCAGTGAGTCGACGTTACCACATGCACACATACAGCAGATGCTGATATAAAAAAAAACGCATGCTCTCTCAAGAGGCCTTGCAGCATCTGGTGTGCCGTATCACTCTCCGACTCCTCCATGGTGAGTCTTCTCTAATTGTCAGCTGAAAAGACACAGAGATGCTCTGCCCTCTAACAAGTGCCTTTCAACTTTAGTGTCTGATGCACCATCTCAAGGAAGGGATAATTTAATGCAGACTGAATTGTCAACTGTCATTCGCTGAGTGAAACTAATGTTAATTATTCTGACATTAGCAATATGTTTTCTTTGCTAGGTAGCTATGAGATTTGTATCAGCAAACCATCTTTTAAAAGTGTTTTTATTAAGATGATCATCAGCTTTTTATTGTATACCTTTGTCAGCGATCAACTTTAAATAGCAGACAATGTAGGGCTTATGAACTTTTTCTTAAAACTTATTTATAGGTTATTTAGACGCATGGAAACAATGCCCTACTTACCATCTCTAGTGATAATGCAGCTCCACTGGAGAGATTCAGTAATTCATTTGTAATGTTCAGAAACATTCCTTATTATCATCAATTGGTTAGTTCCAAATTAAAAAAGTAACTTCCATGGAAATTTTCTAATGCACAAAAGGATCTTTAGTGGAAAATGTTTTTTTACCGCTTGTCACCATTTTACTTCTAATGTAGTCAGAAAGTAAACTTAAAGTTTTAAGTTGTTTTGTCAGTGCTGATGTTTGAAAGGACAATGGCAGCTACAAACAAATGAATTCCTCCTTGTTCTAGTCCTAATTAGATTTGGTCTGCTTGTTTCTAATTCTTCTAATCAAGCAGTGGAATGTTGGTCTTCTCTCTCTATGTCTGCTTCTACGGATTAGTCTTGACCGAAGAGCCCACATCCCCAGCACAGATGACGACAATTGGTTTCAGGACCCAAAAAGACCAAAATGATTGATGCTAACAGCTAATCCTAAATTTGTATTTTTAGTAGAGTTTTGTAGGGCGTTAGTCTTATCTTATTCCAGTCCGGAGTTAATCCTCAGACAGACATTGTTTTTGAGATGTAAGCACAAAGCTATTAAGCTAACACTGAGACATGAACCATTTTTAGTGAACGAAACTGATTTCTGAGCTCAAAAGTTATACATTTTGTCTTATTGTGGAATATTCAGTGAAGCATATTAAAACAAACACAACGCAGTCTCAAGACCAATTCATATGTATTTAACAAGGTGGCTAATTTGTACAACCTCACATGTATATTTTTTTGTACGATTTGTCTAAACCTCAGTGACAGGTAGGTTTAGTAGAGGGGTTATGTGTAGGTCATTTATACAAATTTGTACCAATTTGTATGAATTAGCTACCTCATAAAACGTATATGAATTGCAGTGAGATTCCGCATATTTAAAGGGGTCATACAAACCCAGTTTTCCACTAGCTAATATGATTCTTTAGGGTGTTAATGGACAGTTTGTGATTTAGTTTGTTTTAAAATTTCTCAAAGTAGTTTTAAAAATGCTAATTTTCCCCTTTCAAAAACAGCTCTTTTGAAATCACTCTGTTCTGTGTACTTCCCCTTTAAATCTTCACGAGCTCCGCTGACTCCGCTACTCTTTTTCGAGTCCTCTTAGAGGATCTTTTTATAGCCGTATTCATAGTGAAATTTGCTAATTAACACATTATTAGGAAAGGCGATTTGCACAGATTCATTAAAATACATTATACTCACTGCTTATGTAGGTAAGGCTGGATAATAAATGATTTGTGCTAACATAAACGCATTCAGGTTGCTCAAGGGCGCGTTTCCCTTCAGAACCAAATGCAACGTTACGCCTCCGCGTCTTCAGTCACTCTGATGTCGGGAGTAAATCACTACTGCTATCTTCATTAATACATTCTACAACAAAACACCTCAATCGCTTAGGAGTCTTGCTTGTCTCTGCGTTCCGGTCTGATGACGGCTCGCTCAGGGCGGGTCTGAGGTAAGACACCAGTTCAGTCTGTGTGACACGCTGCTGTCAATCATATATTGTGGGTGTGGCCTCTGTCGGTGTGACGCATTTGAGAATGGCTTGATTTCAGAAGGGCAACTTCTGCAACACACTCCCAAGCTTGTGAAAGTGCATATACCACCGTATAACCCCTCATGAGCTCATTTCTCATTGGTTCCCACTTTTTTGGGAACGGAAAGGCTCTAAAACAGCAGCTTTGCCAGACTAACTTTGCTCGAGAAATAGAATGTAGCGTCACAGGGAGTATGGGCGGGCCCAGGCTAGTTAAACCTGTTTAAACAGCCCAGTCTCATGGCAATTCATACATATTTTACAAGCTCACTCGTACGAATTCATACGATTTTTGCTAAATCGTACGCATTTTTTTGAATGACCTACACCTAACCCGCCCCTAAACCTACCAATCACTGAGGTTTAGACAAATTATACAAAATCGTACGAGTGAGGTGATAAGAATTTGTTCAAATTTGCCACCTCGTATGAATGCGTAACAAAGTCATGAGACTGTGTTGGTTTAAACCATTTTCCCAATCTTTTTAAGCTTTAGCCTTTTGGATTGTTTTTAAGAGGTTTTACCCTAAATATGTTGGTTAGGTAGGTTTTGAAACACGGACGATGAAATGTTTAAACTGGTCCTTGACTGGTATAAGAAGGGAGACTCTATCTTATATCAAATAAAACCACTTAAAACCAGTTCTCAGGCATAAAGTATGATAAAGTTATGATACCAACCACATTTAATGTGAGAATGAATCTGCAGACATTAACCATTTTGAGGGAGCAACTGATCTCTATGACCAAACAATATTTTGGTTACTGTACAAAGTTACTTTGTACATTGTGTCTGTATATAAATTAGTTGTGTAGGGGCTGTGAAACAAACTCTATGCTTACTACTTACACACATTTTGTTTGCCAGACCCAAAATAACAAAAAATATTTTGTTTGACTGTGCAAGATTATTTAATTTCTAGACTTTTAAGATATTTTAGGTTGTGTGTACAGTTGAAGTGTATAAAAAGCAAAGCTTGGCAACAAATATCTGAACCGAATTGAGACGAGCAATGTAAACCAGCCTAATATGTTTATGCTTAGGATAGAATATTAGTTGGTTTTAGTGGGATTTTAGACACTTTTGGTTGGTCAAGTGAGAGACCATCTTAAACCAGCTAAATCCAGATAGGTTTAGGTATTATTTCAGTAAGGCTTTCAGGCATCTATATATGAGTGCAAACCACATTTAAAAGCAAGATTGAATCTTCTTAATAGTGGCTATATTAAACAGAATGCAGGAGTCACCCTCTAATTTAAGATGGCTGACATATGACTGTAACATCGACTTCTTGTTGATGTTCCTTATTTTGCCTTTACTGATGTTTTTTAGCATTATTATATTACAGGAAAATTGTTAAAACTGTTTTACGCTCCATCACATTTTCTTTAACATGATCCATTTTAACACAAGAGTAACTCATTCTGATTTTCACCCAACTTTATCACCACCAGATCTTCCCATTGAGTTCAAAAGCCACTTTATCACACTGATGTGCGAAGATCTTCAGCTGTTAAGTCTTCCAGATCGTTAAAGGCTCAAACACATGCCCTTAAGGCTACGTTTGACCTTCATCTAAAATGATTGTTTCAGCAGTATTACAAAACTGGGCCAGTCAGATGAGTCACCATCGTACAGAAGAACACACTTACTGTATGTGGATAGGCCAAGAGCGCCAACCTTTAACTGGTGCTGCTTGCTAACGTTAGTTACTGGGCAATAAAATATAAAACCCCTGCCAATGAATTTCACTCTCACATGAGGCAGCGCAGCGTGGCGGGAGGAGCTGTGGGTGAAGTCCCTTGGCGGAAGGTAATGCATTCCCAGAAAAGCAATGTCAGCATGGTGGCAAATACACTACAACACGTGAAATGATTAATGAGCTTTGAAAGACTGCTGCAGACATTTAACAAGAGGTAATATTTTTGATGAGGGTGCTTTGGAGTGCATTTACCGAACTGTAACAAATAGCAAGACATTGTATTTTCATATTCACACTTCAATGCAATGAAAGTTATATTGATCTGCACTGTAACTTCAAATTCAATTACTAAAATAGTATAACATATTGGATAGGATAGGATAGGATAATGTGCAGTGAGTGGGTAGTAAATGTTATGTTTACATAACATATATACTATATGTATATATAAATATATATAATATATTTATATACAATATCAAATGTATATATATGTACCGAAGTCTATAGAATCTAGCGAACGTGTTAGGGGTCGCCCAACCCGCAGCTCTACAAATGTCAACAAGCGAGGCGCCCCGAGTTGAATATATGTGTGTCACAGCAAAGGGTCTGAATACTTAATATGTAATACATGTAATATTTCTGGCCATGACTAGTGTGGGTGCTCCGGGGAAGAGAGGTCTTGTGGGTCTCTTGGGAGGGGCGAGCTCTGGAGGGCTGTAACGGGAATCTTTATTTCCTTAAACACTGGGACACAGGAAATATCTGTCACGGTTGTTGTAGCTAGACAAGAGGCTGAGACGCAGTAGTAGAATATAACAAGTATTTTTACTTGAATCAA
>JAUMHG010000067.1:14407095-14421871 GCA_032359395.1 Enteromius anoplus | reverse complement strand
CAGGTGAGGAACACAGGTGGCAAGGGTTAACTAATCAACTAAACAAGAACAGGAACATGACCAAATAAGGAAACATATGAATTACTAGAACAAAACCAAAACTGTGACATAGAACACAGACAAGGGCGTGACATTATCTCCCCCTCCTGGACGGTGCGTCCTCGCACCTAAACACAACTACTGAGGGAGGGAGGGTGGCATCCTGGCCACAGGGCGGAGCTGAAGGTGAGGACAGGAAGCCGAAGAACCAGGCGATGTCGAGGATCCAGAGGGCCAAGGCGGAGTCAATGGGGCCGGCGACCGACGCGGAAGAAGGGCCCCGGAAGGCCATGTTGGAGCCGGAGTGAGAGAGGACCAAGGCGGAGCTGGAGGGAGGGAGGAGCCTGGCACAGCCGGTGGGATGGAGGAACGAGGCGCAGCTGGAGGCGTGGAGTCCCAAGGGGGCGGATGGACGCCGACCGACCAAGGCGGAGTCAGAGAGACGATCGAGCCCGGCGGAGCTAGAGGACTGACGGACACAGAAGAAGAGGAGGGAGCCAAGGCCCATGGCGGAGACGATGGGTACACGGACCGAGGTGGAGTTCTGGCCTCGGAGGCTGAAGGTGGAGTCGGGGAGCACCCCGAGCCAGATGGCGCTGGAGGATGGCAGTCCTGCGTGGCTCGCCCTGGCTGGATGGTGAGTAGTGGACCAGCAGCAGGACTGTCAGACGACAGCAGGGCAAGAGGCTGAAGTGGGTGGGAGGGCGGGGATTCACTCCGAGAGCGCTCTTGGCGCGCTCTCTGGCCAAAGCTCCGGCGGCGCGCTCTCTGGCCAAAGCTCCGGCGGCGAGCTTTCTGGTGAGCGCACGGGAAGCGCATCAGTCTCTGGAGGGTGCACGGGGAGCGCGACCTCAGGCAGATGCTCGGGAAGCGCGGGTTCAGGCAGGCGCTCGGGAAGCGCGCGTTCAGGCTGGCGCTCGGGAGCCGTGCTCTCTGGCGAGGGCGTTCCTCGGAGCATTACCTCGGCTACCAGCTGGTTGAAGGACCCTTGATGGCTGGAAATGGGGAACTGACCCAAAAGATGACGATCCAGCCCCATCCAGAACAGAGTCTCCAATACGGGACGGCCGTTCTGTTTGCAGGTGTAGAGTCCCTCCAACTCATAAAGGTTTTGTTTTGTTCAGGTCGATCGTTCTGTCACGGTTGTTGTAGCTAGACAAGAGGCTGAGACGCAGTAGTAGAATATAACAAGTATTTTTACTTGAATCAAAGAACAAGAAACAAAGAGCTACACACATCCATTTAACATTGACGATCGACACACAGGACAGAATACACAAGGCTTAAGTACACAGGGGTAAATGCAGGGCAGGTGAGGAACACAGGTGGCAAGGGTTAACTAATCAACTAAACAAGAACCGGAACATGACCAAATAAGGAAACATAGGAATTACTAGAACAAAACCAAAACTGTGACAATATCCAAGACGTGAAGACACTTGAGGACCGACCAGGGAGTCTAGAACAAACAGACTTTAAATACATGACCTGACGAAGGGAGAACTCAAAACACCTGGGGAACACGGCTGGGAACAAATTAACACAAACAACTAATTACGAACAAGAACAACCAAATAAGTGCATACACATGGGGCAAAATCTAAAATTCATATTGTAACAAATTACGTTATTAATTACTATTTTCCCCATGTCATGTGAAATCAAAGCAGACTACAGTTTTTAAGTAATCTACCCACTGTTAACTATATTTCTGTTTTACTATCCGAAACCCTATCAGAATAGGCATGAAACTCATGTTGGGGTCACAAACCACTGTAAAATATACTTTTCAGTGTCTTTTTACCCTGCGAGAACTCTTTAAAAAGTCGCACTTGGTTAAACTGTGTCTGCGATTTTGATGCAGTGGTAATCGTGCATATAGCAGAGCAGCCGTGACAGAGAGGACGCCCATGCTGTCTTTCACTATTACAGCCTGTTACCGCCTCTCCTCTTCAATGAAGTCTTACTCAGGGAAATTAACATCAGATTTGAACAGCAGGAGGTGCTTCCTGTTTTCCTGAGTAGAAGCCAAAGCAATTCGTGACTCAAGGTTGCACGGACTCTGCTGGGCACGAGGCACATTCTGCAGCAGGACCATATGAGGGCCATTCATAATGCTGACAACAATAGAAAAGCACACTGTCACCTCCAAGAGAAGCCCTGTTTCTTTCAGCAATCGCGATTTGATTAATTTATCACAGCGCGCGACTTGAGCAGCAGTGCCAGGAACTGACTTCCCTGTCAGCTGCATTATGTTACTGGTCTTATCGAATTGTTCATGGTCTAGTGTTGAACAGATCAGTGTTTTCAGAGGATATGAAGAAAATATTTAACTAAGTACATGATTTAGACTCTTTTGGCAACCGGTATTGTAGATATGAACATGTCGGCAGATGCGTGACATGAAAGATTTTGTTGAGTTAACTTAGAAAATGGACTTGGCACTTTGAATTTTCTTCAAAATCGGTTTAACTGACATTCCGTTTAAGGTAAAAAGCTTTAATATTTGTTACATTTGTTTTTTAATCATTGTTTTAAACTGTATTGTAGACAGGCAAAACTCATATAATAACTCATATGCAAGCAGAATTTTCCTAAGGTTAAGTGCATTTGCGACCATTTGTTGAAAAAGAAAAAGAAATACATCCTTAATTTATGGATGAGAATAATTTTAATAAGATTCTTTTTATAATAAAATAATTCTAGGTAAAAGTTTACATTTTTTTCCCTGTAAGAACGAAACGTGCCTCCTGTATTGTCATAAGCACGTATGAGCAAGGTCCCAGGGGCTTCTTTAAAACTGCATTAAACCAGTTAGCTATTTATAATGCATGGGATTACTTACTCCCATGAAATGGATGTATTGACAGCAGCCAATAACATGAGGGCTAATGGCAGGGAAGAGCCTGTTTTAATTAAGACGGGTCATTTCTTTTCTCTTGGAGGCTAACGTGAGCTCTGTGTCAGCTCATATATGTTAGTGGCCTCTCGCATCAATGGTCAAGGCCGTGTGGGGAGGATGTTTGTGAAGAAAAGTAAGCCATGAGCCAAGCACAAAGGAATAGTAATGAGATTACTCTTGCAGCTCTGTTTTCCTGGTCATACCCCTTAGAAGAAGCCCAGGTGTTAAATGGTAAGTGTGTGTTCACCTCAATAACTGTCACAATTTTTATGTCAAACTAATGGTAATCAAAGATATATCTACAGTACTTAATCGTTTTAACTTTTAAAGTAGATAATTTAAAAGTAATATTTAATGTATAGCTAGTGTAACAACGGGGCACTGTATGATAGACAGTGCATAAATAGGGAGAGAGAGAGAGAGAGAGATTGGTAGCAAAAAGGTTTCTTTAAAATAACTGTAAATGTTAAAAGAAAACCCACTGTACAGTATATATGATCTTGAGTTAATACCATAGAATGGGTTACTATACAGGTCTCTGTTTGTGACTGACAGACGTGGCCTCAGGCTATGATGTTAACTCAGAAGGCGCGTTATTCACAATCTGTCACCTGTTTTTCACTATTGCATTTGCACTTCTGACTTGAAGTAGCATCACGCCATTTTTGGTATTTATAACGCAATACACAGCGTAATTAGAAATATGTGACCTTTACATACAATATGGGGCTTATTATGTTCTGATATCGCTGGCAATTCAGACAATAATTCATCATACGCTTCTGTTTCTAGTGATGGCTACTTTAGAATTCTCTGGCCTACTTTTTTTTATTCCTAGCTTTTGAATTAAATTTCATTGAATTCAGTGCCTGTTTTGTATTTGTGCATTATTATTATTTATATTTATCTATTTATTTATTTTCCGCAGCTGTGCTTGAAGATGTGTGTGCATTTGGCCTTCCATTCTTGCACAAGCCCACCACCTGGCAACTGCGGCTGGCAGGAAGTGCACATTAAGCTTTGACTGCAGGCCCGTATCCACTGAGACTGCAAAAAATATGGGATTCCTCTCAACCGCACGACACGCTGTCCCACTTTCTTCTTCCACGTCCTTCTCCAACTCCAGCGCTATTTATCTCACATCATCATAGCAGTCCAGTATTGCCACATCTGCTAATTCTAAGCAACTTGGGCTTGTTTTCACATCGCATTCTCATTTTCAACACAACTTGTGCATTTCTACAATATAATCATGTGTATGGACTTGCTAGTACAGTACAATGAAATACTGTATGGCCAACCACAAATACCAACTTCTTTTGAGTTTACACTTTGTAATGTCATTAGTAAACATTAGCATATTTGCTCCTGTATTTCTGCCTTTGCCTATCCCGACAATGGATAAATAACCCCTGTGTGCCACCTTTTCATCTACAACTTTGCATGCAGACTTATTTTAGGCATGTCAGACCAGGTTGCTTGTTTTCTAGCGAGATCCAGCAACACTGTATTAGTCGTTGTATTAGAAGAGCCTAAAGGTTTTTAATGCCAGTGGTTACAAGATGTGGAAAGTGTTGAGATTCTTCATATATAATTGAATTATATCATGTGGTGTTTTAAGTGTATCTTTCTTGACATCTGTGAGTGGATCTACTGTACTGTGTGCACTAATTCAGGTAAAAGCTGATGGCTCTAAATTTAGGTTACATTGTCTTGCTTGGAAAAGGAGTGCACTCATTTTGGTAATGGTTTTGGGAATAAACTAGGACAAGTCTGTGATGGTTTCCATTGTATCCCAATTATGTGGAAGCATTCGGCTTTCTGTCATGTCACATTTATTTAGAGAGGGAGGCATTTGTCTGAAACATTGATACTGTAATCTAATGCATTTTGCTTCTGCCTGTATCCTCTGCTGGTTACATATTGCAAGCTAAAAGCATCTTTCTCCATTAACTTTAAATCATATCCATATTTTGATGTGTATCATCACAATGTACAGCAGTTTGTTTAATATGGCTGTTCTTAACGGATTTTGCATCCAGTTGTTCCAGATGCTCAAAGGTGGTAAATTTCTTATTATTCATAGCAAGTAACCAAATTATAATCTTTCTGTTTTGATGCCCATGTCTACCCATTCAGTGGTTGTAAACACAGCATCATCCACACATAAATAATGAAGAAGCTGTAACCGAACAGGATTACAGGTCATCTCTTTGGTCACACATGATCAGCAGTGCAGAAAATTATTTTACGAGGGGCTTCTGTTAAAATATTGCACAAACAACAAGTATGCATCCATAATAGCTGTGCGTAGAGAGTTTTGTGTAAGGTTATTAAAATCACAGGTCGCTGTTTAGAAGGTCGCAGTGAATTTATTTTCCACTATTCAGCTCAAAGATCTTGGTTGAATTTATTTTTGATATGGCTTTTTTTTTCATGTTGTCATTGCTATTTATTAACAGAGTATGAATCATGCTAAATAGAGTACCTGGGTTTTTATTACAGGTTACTCAATATTTCAGGCTTATAAATGATATTGTAGATCATATTAAGTTAGTACCTGAAGTAAGTTATGTCCTAAAACCACCATTTCACAAACAAATGTGCTAAACATCTAAATGCACAATAGCCTAAAACTAAAGAAATGCGTTTAAATGAATTAGGCCAATACAAAAAACAAAAACTAAGAATAGCTAAGTAATATAATGATTTCCAGTACGGTAGCTATTTTTGGTCTGTTTTTTATTAGCTATTTTTGGTTCTGACAGTGTTCTGTGCTCACCAAGTACAAAGGAGACTTCAGCTACTTCTGCTCCACAAAGAAATAAAACATAAATCTTTTAACATAAAAGGAAAGCTTTGTTTTTCAAGATTTCAAGTAGTCTTGTAACTGAAGGATCACCCCAGGCTGATGTACAGTTATTATATTTAAGCGAGAGCTTGATTAAAGTTACAGTAAGAGAATGAATTATATAAAAAAAAAATGGAAGGATAGCCTAGATTTAAATATTATTTATTATGAGCCATAATAAAGTGATAGGCTACTGTAAATAATATCAGAAATGGTCAAACCAGGCTACTTCCGAATAATGGAAAAGAACTATGTACTGTTGCTATGGTTACCCCAATCACGACTCGTTAGAAGCTTTTGTGGTTACGGAAACGCTATTTAAACGCGTAAATATAAATACTTGTACTATTAGTCTAAGTTAACGTTTGTTAGTACATGAACTTTTCGCTAGTGGTAAATGAATCACTCCACAAGCAAACTCCTAAAGACTTTTGATTTGAGTATAGTCTCGTATATTAAGGTCTGGAAATCAACGTTATTTTTAGCATGTCTGCATCGTAACTGCATTTTGCCTTTTGTGTGGACTTCCGCCCTTAGCTTTAAAATGGGAATGTCTCATTCATTAGTAATCGAGTGGCTATTTCAAGAGGTGAGTCCGCGATCGTGAAGGGCTTTGAATCGCGCGTGTTCTTAAAAACGAGCCCCCACCCTCCCAGCCACCCAGCGTTTCCCCGTCGTGCCTCCTTCCATGCACACAGGAGCACATGGTTACAATGAAGCCCGTAAATCAGGCGCCTCCGATCGAATAGTCCGAATTAAGCACACATGCACATCAGACTGGGGCTGGATGCTGTTGCAGCAGAAGAAGCGAGAGAAACAGTCACACATCAGGGGGAGGGATGGAACCAAAAAGCCTACATAGTGATCAATATCTGACTGTCTTTTGCAAATCGCTGCAGTGCTTCACAGGTGTACACTCGAGTATTCTCATACGGATTGACTGAACTGGAGCCACATGTCACATGTGCTTCATAGGAAGAACCGGGGCATCATCTGCTGCAAGCTGGATCTGGAGGAGGATGCTGCGGCAAGTGATACACAGAGGGCTGAAATCTTCCTTCTACTGGCTGGGTTTGTTCGTGAGCAGGCATCCGGTGTTCTTCCTCACCGTCCCCGCAGTCCTGACCATCATTTTCGGATCCACGGTGCTGAGCCGGTTTAAGCCCGAAACGGACCTGGAGATCCTGGTCGCCCCGACGCACAGCCTCGCGAAGATCGAGCGGAGTCTCGCCAACAGCCTCTTTCCCATCGACCAGTCCAAGCACAAGCTGTACTCGGACCTGCACACACCCGGCAGATATGGCAGACTCATCCTGCTGGCCAGATCCGGGGGAAATATCCTGGAACTGGCCGAGCAGGTGCTCCAGGTGCACAAGAAGGTCCTGGATATGCGTGTCAATTATAAAGGCTTCAATTACACTTTCGCGCATCTCTGTGTCCTGAGCCACCGGGACAAGAGATGCCTCCTGGATGATATCATCACTATATTCGAAGACATTCGCTTAGCTGTTTTGTCTAACAGCACTTTTTCCAAGGTCCCCGTCAGCTATCCGAATACCACATTAAAGGTAAGAGACATGCATCGTCTGGAGCACAGCGGCTGTGTTTCAAAACCTCGCGAGCCGCCTGACGAGACAGCGCTGTTTTTTCGAGGTTTTTGAAGCGCAGCCTTTGTGTGCGATGGAGCGACATTGCAACAATGAAACGGCAAAAAACAGCTCGGCGTATTGCGACTGTGCCTCATAAAACCTTATGAAACGCTCGGAATTATGAATAGACTCCGTGCTGCTGTAATTCTAGTGTGTGCAGCTTCGGAAACAGCTGCATAGTTCTCGTGTGCTGCACTCTGAGGAGCCTGGTGATGCAATATACACTAGAAGACACTCACAGAATCTAGACTTTCACCATTTATACCTTGTGTATTATAATTAATCAATAAAAATAGGACAACGTATTACTAGCAAAGTTATTAATTAAATAGACTAGAACTGGTTAGAATCCGGTATGTTAAACCATTCAAATGCAAACAGATAACTGAAAACTGTTTTTTCTAAGTTAGATTTAGAAAAACCACTGGCATTATTTTTATTTTTTATTTTTGTTTTTGCCAGGATGAAGAATACTTAAATTGTATTAGTTAAAAATAGTTTTGTACAATTTTTAAATATCTTTTACAGGTAACAATCAGCAATAAACACATCCTCCCATCACTAGAAAAAGTAATATGATAATAAAGCAACAATAGTTGTTGGGAAACGGTGAAGCCATATTATTTTTTTAGGCCCCAGTGCATGCTGGGAAGACCATTGCTAGAATTAAGAGCAAAAGCTGTGCCTGTATAAGAAATGTTTGAACATAAAACCGCTTGAACTACTTTTGGAAATATACAAACAAAAAAGTTTCAGTACATTTTTCCTCAAACATTTGAAATCATGTTCACCCGAATTTTGATCATAAGAACATGAGCATAATTTTGTGCAATACCCCTGCATTTCACGCAAACATATCACAGTGTGTTGTTACTAAATAAATCAAGCAACAACAAATAAATTTCCGGCCCCAGAATTTTCTGTTTAAAGATCTAACAGAATACATATAATTTCATTTTCCCCCAAACATTTTAGCATAAAAACATGTATTGCACATTGTTACATTTCAAGTGTCCTAAACTGTGACTGAATATGCATCTAGTATGAGACCTGTAAGACACAGTCTTTATCCAAATGCTGCAGTATTCACAGGCGAGAGACTAAATATAACACAACAGTACAGCAAGCCAGATATCTTATTGTTTTTCCAAGCCTACGTCAGTGGGAGCAGGATCTGTGTGAATGAGGCGCTTACTGTGGCCTCTACAAGAGCTCATTCATATTGTGCCAGTCTTTTTCAGAACATCTTGAGGCTGTATTGGTGCATCCAAGGCTACTACGCTTTCTCAGCATAGGGTGATGCACTGTCCAGCTCATTACTGGAGCCTAAAATATAGAGGCTATTGAGAAAAACAACACTTAATCTGCTCTGGATTTTATTAATTCAGCGTTGTTTTGGTGTGAAAACAATGTTGTTCAATCTCTTAACATATTTTTCCAGCTTCATGCTGTGGTTTGATATTAGCTTGTGCTTTCTTCTTGCCTGTATTTCTTGTTTGACATTTAGCTAAAGACACTAAGCACACACTGCTGCCTTGAGAAACTTTTTTGTTGTTGTTATGGAAGACCGTTTTAATACATTGTTGAAATGTGCTAAATCCATTCAAATATCAAAACAAATCCACACCAACAAAGCTGCTCATTAATTGGTTTGCTGATTCTGCAAGTCACACATGACTATAGTGTGAAATTAATATTAAAATGCAGCAGTGTCGTAGCAAGTCAGCCCTAGGCTCATATGCAAAAAAATGTTTAATGAGCACCAAGAAGTGCAGCAAAGAGGCGTAACAGCACAATACCATACCAAAAGCATTGCTTGGCAAATGACATTTATAAGTCATTATCATCTGAGTAGCCTGATAAAAATACCCAGATCCAACACAAGAGCAGTACTAGTAATAGTAAAAAATTGTCAAGGAAGTTACCTCATAAACAAACCAATGAATGTTGCATAAAACGCAACCTTGAGTTGCATAACTCTACCCATTAACTTTTCACACCGAGAGATGTGTTTCCTAAAAGCAATTATGGTCACAAGTTCCATCGTTGCCAATAGAATTTAATGTAATTAACAACCATAGTTAGGCTACTGTATCAATGGTTTTGGGAAACAAACCCCAGATTGGAACTAACATAATCTAAAATATTCAGTGCATTCAAACTTAGAAAAATGTCAGTAGTGAACTACATCATGCGAACAAACAATGCTGCCCAATGACAGCCCAATGAAATATTCACATGAAAGGCATGAAAATCTAAAATGAATGCACTACTCACTTGTTTTAGTTGCACTCTCCAGGCCTTCCTTTCAGCAATTTCAACCTTGAGACTAAATTCTCCACCTTTTTTTCATTCCTCTTTAAGACCTCGCTTTTACGTTAATGTTTGTTCCCTAACAACTACAGAGCTATGCACATGGCATCCAGGAAAATATATATTTATCGTGGCCAAGAATTATGGATTAATTCTGTCGCTTTAGTAAATCGTTGCCATGTTGTTTAATTTGTTCCCTGATTTTAATAAAATCAAAACAAGCTAAATAAATTGGCAGAATGTGTCAATTTAATAAAATTAAGGATTAAATTAATAAATAATATTTTCCCTGCATGTCATGTGCCGGTTTCTGTAACAATCCCTTCGTACATATTGCTTTCGTGTTTGTTTGTTTGTTTTTATTTTGTTTTAATTTGGTTGTGTTTACATGTACATAAAACACAATGATGCTGTAAACGACTAATAATTTTATCCAGAGATTTAGATTTTATAAGATATATTGTATTATAAGATATACTATACAGAATAAGTGTTAAGCTATTTTTATGATCGGCACATGAGCGCTTTTTCTTCCAACAGACCATATTAAAGATCTCAATTCATTTGTTAATCAGCTTTAGTATTCCTCCGATGTTCCAAACATACCAATTATTTAAAAAAATTTTGAACTGCAGTTGATTTTCACTGATTGCAAAGTACACTTGGTAGATTGCATTCAAATTCAATTTCACTAATAGTATTCCTTTAATGAAGTAACTGGTTTGTTTTGTTTTTAGAATGGTCGAGTGTCCTTTATTGGCCATCAGCTGGGTGGTGTGGCCTTGCCTGCAAACAGCCGGGATCAACAGGTCAAGTTTGCTCGCGCCATCCAAATCACCTACTACCTCCGCAACCTTGGGCCAGTGGTTCAGGACATCATTTCTGAGAAGTGGGAGAGTGAGTTCTGTAAGCTGGTGCACGAGCTGGCTACAGACAGCCAGGAACTACATATCCAGTCACTCACGTCTTTCAGCTTATGGCGGGATTTCCACAAGACAGGCGTGCTGGCCAAGAGCGAGGTACTGGTCAGCTTGGTGCTGGTGCTCCTGGCAGCCACCATCTCCAGCTCTATGCGGGATTGCTTGCGTGGGAAACCCTTCCTGGGCCTGTTGGGCGTCCTTACCATCTGCATCGCCAATGTGACGGCAGCTGGGATTTTTTTCATCTCTGATGGGAAATTTAACTCTACGCTGCTTGGGATCCCCTTTTTTGCCATGGGTAAGTACGGCTTTGTTAACGGAGACTGTGGTGATTGTATGTAGGATTATTATAATTGCCGTGTGACTCCTCGGGAGGGAGGGTGTAATTATTTTCCATGGCAGTCATCGGGGTCAATGCTTGTGCAACAGTGGGCTTCATCATGTAGGGAGAATCTGTGATATTATGAATAGAATGTAAGATAATTAGAGGCCAACATTTCTGTGGCACAGTGACAATTATTTGCCTGAAAAAATCGCACAATTATGGTAAAAAATGTCAAGTTAAGATGAATATAAATGGATGTAGTTTTAACATGATCTGTGGATATGATTGATGGTATAGTTAATGAAAATTGTTGACCTTTTTACAAAGAACCAAATGATGGTGGGGCAGAACACTGATCTAGCACAGTAGTTCCAATCTGGTGTGTTGCAGGTCTG
Source organism: Enteromius anoplus (assembly GCA_032359395.1). Classification (NCBI taxonomy): domain Eukaryota; kingdom Metazoa; phylum Chordata; class Actinopteri; order Cypriniformes; family Cyprinidae; genus Enteromius; species Enteromius anoplus. The sequence continues at coordinate 14,410,477 of JAUMHG010000067.1, read as the reverse complement.
CTCTGATAGGATCATCAACGGCAAAAAAACAAACAATTTAAAAAAGAATATTTAGTCTATAACATATAATCAAATTGCAACACTTTCTTAATATTGTTTGTTTTTGAAATCACAGGGCGTGCACCCAATCAAATTCTGTAGTGTTTACAATTCAGGTCACTTGATAAAACTTAGCCAAATCAGGTACAGTATAGTAGGTGTCAGAAAGGACAGTTTAAATGTGCTGACTTGGGAAAACCATGAACGAATCTATGCAAGGTAAAACCAGACTACAATAAATGTCTCACTCTAAAAACTAAAAGGATAAACATAGTTGGCACCTGACTACTATAGTGTGTGTTTTTACAGTATATGGTGATATTCAAATATACAGTATGATTGCAGGTGTGAAAGTGCTTTTATACAGTAAGCAGCTCAATAAAGAAGTATTACATTTTGCATAACTTACATTTTGACCCTTGTGTTGCCTCTATATTTACTCTGTTAACGGAAATAGACAAATTCAGTCATCTCCATGCAACACCATGTAGTGGTGTTTAGTACAGTACCTGGATAAATCAGTGTTTTGAACAAATCAGCTGAGTGAATGATTCATTGACTCAATGACTCTTTAACGAACAAGTGTTTTCAACAAATCCATTGAGTGAATGATTCATTGACTCATTCAGTCATCTCTTTCTCTAATAAATCAATATTTTGAACTAATCCATTTAGTGAAAGATTCATCGACTAACAAAATGTTATTTGTCTCAACCTTTTGGCTAATATAACCACGAGTCACAGAAAAGAATAAGTGAACAGATGAAGAACATTTGCTGTGTTTGCTGTGTCTCCTCCAAAATAGTGCTTGACTGAAACGTAATTTATAATTATTAATATACTAAATACAAAAATCATATTAGATAGCAAACATGCCATTGCACCAATGAAGGCAATGTGAATATTTTAGTCTGGTGAATATTTACCCGTTTTAATGATAATTAGCTCACTTTGACTCTACCGTTTGTGCATTTTGGGAGAATAAGGAACAGTCATTAATTTCCAACAGTGCCTGTGTTCTTTCTGACGTGTTATTTTTGTGAACCCCTGGGAACACAATCTAGCAAGCTAAAACAAACTTGGAAATTTAACGAACTCCGAGCTCAACACATCTCGCAGGTGTTAAAAACACCCTTAGATTTCACACCTGTCTAGCTTGCATTAGATGCCCTTAGGTGACGACTGTCACAACCCTCAACTGAGTGGAACTAATTAGCTTCAGATTTAAAGCGTGTCGATTTGTTTGCTCCTGTGGAGGTAGAATCATGATTCACTCAAAACAAGGATATACAGGGTGCAAAAGCACAATCACAACCTGCGGAGAATAACCGTTTACAGCATTCTTACTCTCAGCCAGTGGCTACGAAGGGTTTGGTTATTGTAGCAGCACAATAGAATAATCAACCATCAGTTACATGCGGCTTCCCAATTTAAGAAGACAGTAACATTGTCAGTGAAGAGATTGACTGTACTCTGGGATTTTATGATCATGAATGTCCTTATGGAGCTTGTGGATCAAAGGTAATAATGCTTGGTGCTGTACTGTATACTCACCTCTTAAGCTTCAGCCAGCCATTTATGGCGTCCCTAATGATCTGGACCCCTCAGATGCACAGTCTTATTGCAAGGCTAGCCCAGCGTGAAAGATTAATTGCTCCCTGACCACTGGATTTTGAGCTCTTTGCACAATACCAAAGGGCCTGTGATTTACTGTGCTTTGCATTTGAGCTTCTCAGGAAGGACAATCTGGAGAAATAGATTTTGTCCCGCCGGCGAAGATGAATGGTGGCACTCTACACGGTACATCACAATGTGCTGCGGGGACCCCGGGGACATGGGGTGGTTCCGTCAAGTTGGCGAAGTGACATTGGATTTAAGTGTGTGGATGATTCTGAAAGGTGTTTAGATAGAATAGACGTATTTAAAAATGTGGTTTTCTTATATACTCTAAAAAGGGGAAAGACTTGGACTATTTTTAACATATTTTTTTTTTGTCCTTTTTTAATAGATGTGGTCAAGCTACATAATACATTTTGTCTTTAACGGTACAAAAAGGGGTTGAAATGAAATGTGGGTAAGTAAATAATAATAGAATATTCATATTAGGGCAAACTGTCCCTTTAAAAGGAGTAGTTAGAAGATGGATGCTCTGCAGAAAACAATGTGTGACACTGTTTTCTGAGACTATGGATGGGGTGCGTGCTATACCTTCAATTTAAGTTTGGAGGTTATTTTTGTTCAGACGCATACAGCAAGGGGCCTATTTATAGACTTGCTTCCTGCCACACGCCTTAGTGGTGGAGCGGCAAATTCTTTGTTCTGCTGGGACAAATGACAGGATAGGAAATCAATGTCAGACTACTCACTCCCCTCCTGATCTGAGTGCACATACAGTAAAGTTGTTTGCTGTTGACATGTGATGAGCCTTGATAATAAGAATTATAAAAAATTATAAACATAATTCTCATAATGTGAGATTCATTAATAATTGAAAGCGATGTGAATCAAAATTGAGATTTCTGTCATTATTCACTCAGGTGCTGTTGTTTTTCATGTACCTCAAAATCATTTTTACAATTTTCAAGCAACTCTTAAAGGGTTACTCCAGCCCAAAAGGGAAATTTTGTCATTAATGACTTACCCCCATATAGTTCTAAACCTGTAAAAGCTTTGTTCATCTTCAGAAACACAATTTCAGATATTTTGGATGAGAACTGGGAGGTTTGTGACTGCCAAACAATTACACTGTCAAGGTCCAGAAACATACAGTACTGCATGAATAATCCATTAATAGTTCACTGATGGTCCATCTGCCACCAGTGGTGCAATCTGAACTTTATAAAGCGACGAGAATACTTTTTGTATGGTAAGAAAACAAAAATAACAACTTTGTTTAACAATTTGGCACCACAGCACCATTTTGAATTAAGTCAAAAAGTAGCTTCCTCGCAGCTTCATAATGTTGCGGTTGAACCATTGATGGCAGATTTACTATTCTGACAATGTTTTTTATACTTTTCTGGACCTCATTAGTGTTATTTATCTTGTGGTCAATTGGACAGTCACAAGCCTCTCCATTTTCATCCTAAATATCTTAAAGGTGCCATAGAATGAAAAACTGAATTTACTTTGGCATGGTTGAATAATAACAGTTCAGTACATGTTCATAACATACTGTTGAGTCTCAAACACCATAGTTTCCTACTTCTTATATAAATCAAGTGTTTGCAAAAGACGACTGAAAGACGGTCACAATCCAACACAATGCAGACTGTTTCGTAACAGTCTAGAGGCGGAATTGTTACGCTCACCACATTTTCATAAACCCGCCCATGCTCTACGT
>JAUMHG010000067.1:14386074-14401783 GCA_032359395.1 Enteromius anoplus | reverse complement strand
TCTCCGAGTCCTGCCTGCCGTGCCTTGTCAGTATAGAAAGCGAGAGCGCGAGCTCAGCGCGCCGGCTGCTCGTGACAACAACAAGTTTCATTCATTTATTATTATTCATTATTTAACTACATGTTACTCAAGTTATTACTTTTCATTTAATTTTATGACTAGTTTAAATTATATTTAGCTTGTAACTTGGCAAGGTAGACTTCTCCAAAGCTTCTCCAACATTGTCTACTACAATGTTTACGCTAACCATGCTAATCTGTATGCTATATTTCTCTTTTCTATCAGTGTGTTTGTTTACCGAATATAAAGTAATCTGTGCTAAACTTTTATTTTGCTTAATAAACATTTACTTAATAAGTAATTTTGTGGTATTTCTCAATATGTTAATGTTAATGACACATGATAATAGTGAAGGGTGATAAAGAGGTAAAAGTACTTGAACAACGATGGGTCTCTCACTTCATTGTTGGTCCAATGAAATCGTCCTAGACGTTGTTGAAATTGCTTTATTTTGAAAGCTTTAAAAATCTCAGTAATGTATCCATGGCATTCTCATGCCAGCTCCTGGCTTTGTGCTTTCAGTTTGAATACACTCTATTTTCTGCTGCAATCCTTTAACGTTTGGCGCTGCTGCTGCCGCAAAAAATGTGTCAATCTTGTTTCAAGATGTCACTTTGCTACACACTCCTCTACTGCCCCCGATTTAATTTACAGCCTTGAATGAATAAGCCAGTCTAAAACAAAATCACTCCCATACAGTAGATGCTATTTTAGGAGAACGCTAACATAATAGTGGATATTAATATCTGAAAGCATTTATAATAGAGAGAATATAATAAAGAACTTTTTTTGTAATTGTTAAAGCGCTATCCCAGTGATACCCAGCTACCACAGGGGGCACTTAAGCAAGTCTGAGGAGCTACTTGGCAAGATTAAACCCATAAAACAGAAATTAGAAAACATTAAGGTTACTACAAGATTATAGTAATTAAAAACTATTCATCTTTTTTCTGTGTAATTAACAGCTTAACAACTTTAGGACTTTTTAAGGAAAAAAAGAATGATAATGTCCATTTGAACTGCGCTAATTCTAAATGCATTATAAGAAATTGTTTTTCTGACAGTTTGAGCTTCCCTCATGGGATTGTTGGGGAGCATGAGACAAAAAAAAGGCTTGATCTAGGCAGATATGCAGTAGTTTAGTCATGTTTTGTCTCTTTGTCCTGTTTCCTTAGAGACCTTTAGAACTGAGCACATTTTCTTTCTGCCCTTGACCAGCAGCCTGATGGCACTCCATTTATGTTGCAGTGATTCATTCTCAGCCCACACTGAAGAAATCGCTATGTCATTCTGAATAAGAGTGTGGTAATACATTTAGAAGTACCAGTCGGGTACCTCTCATTTGTCCTACAGGGAAATTCCTCTTGCATCACGATTTAGTGATTTCTTAGCATCTGAGAAGTGATGATGTCTAAAATCAGAACAGTTAGATACTAAATGCGCCAACAATCTCTGTTTTTGTTGTTCAAATTTTTTATATTTAGACTGGCTCATCAGTAAGACTGAATATCACTGCATCAGCACCAAACCAGTGATGTGTTGATTTTAACTCATATCAACCTATATGTATCCCAAGAATGAAACATATTTGTTTCTTTTTTAACAAATGTTAAGACCATCAAAGATATTTTATAGCAGGCCAGTGTAAAATGTCCTTGTTTCATTATGGTATGAAAAGTAAAAAAAAAAAGTGTAGTCAAAAGTTAATTTTGTAGAAAATGGTGGTGTTTGAATTTACTCTGAATTAGGATGCAAACTATATCATTGTTGTTACTGAACTTAACTGATACTGAATTCTGTGCTTTGAGATGTTCTGTGACATTTATTGTTTTGTTTTTACAAAATGTACAGAGATTGTACTTTTATTTTTGTGCATATTATACAAAACATACACAAATACAAAGCATATTATAGCCTAAATACTAGTGAGATTTTATTGTTGTTGTAAATAAAACAAAACGGTTTACAAGATATATATAATACATTTTTTATTTCAAAATTACTTAATTACTTGCCATTTCATTGCAGTTTATATATAATAGTTTCTGGGTAAAATATCTACTGTTTTATATATATATATAGTTTTAGTTTATTAACAAAGCACAAATGAAACTTTCCAGATTGAAAATCACTGAACTAAATGAATTAACCGTCAGCCAAGAGATTACAATTTCTATTCTTTGCACATTTTCCAAATAATAAATGGCACTCACTTCATGAATCGAATTAATCTTCTTAATGGGAAATGCAAAAGAATTGTTCAAGCAGTAATAGTGTTGTTCGTGAGATGGCAGGGTCAACAAATTAAATCCTTATGCAATGATTTTGTTGATATATAATGTGGCAAGTGGTGACCCATGTTCACTCTCAGATGTTTGAATGTTTCAATTCTACTAAACTTTATGTTTAGTTGTTTTAATTACCATTTAGCATCTGCTTTTTATTCAGAGCAACTTCCTATAATTGCAGGGACAGCCCTTGCAGAGCAACCTGGGGCTAAGTGCCTATCTTAAGTGTGCTTGATGATGAAAGAAAGATTGTCATGCCCTTTCTATGAATGTAATTGAACATGCAGTCTTTGCATTAGCAACCTGAATCTTTGGCCACCGGGTGACCGGCAGCCCACCATACGCCCTCCTCATCTTGCAGATGAATTCACACAAGCTAATGGACTTGTTCTTCCTCTTAATAAAGCTAAAAGCAGGGAAAGCAAGTCCATCTGACTCATTACATTGGCGTAATCCTTTATGGTTAATTAGGTTTTTCTCCGTGTCTGTCAGGTCAATGAAAATTTATGATTTTGTAGAAAGAGGTAAGAGAGTAGTTTTTGTGACACATTCTTGATGGCGACAGAGTGCGTAGAGATGAGCCGCAATGTCCTTGATGCCGAGTGAAATATTTAGTGGATGGATGAAAGTCAAATGTATTAAAATGTTCAAAGGCGACAGTGTGCACACACACTAGATGTGATGTATGAGCTTGAGCGATCTCATAGGTGGATCTCATAGGAAGAGTAATTGAATTGCTGCTCATCTTACAGCTATCATGAAAGGCTTATTATTCCATAACTCACATTTACTGGTTGACCATTATGACCAATGACCATGCCAATATCTAGCCAATGACTGAAAAAATGCTGATACATAGTGGGTTCCACAAGTCTGTGGGGACTTTGACTTAAGAAATTATAATATAAAATATATGCTGTATGGAAACAATTTCTTTATGTAGTGGTGTATTTATTGATTTATTTTTAAGAGGAAAAACAAGAAATAGGAGCATTTTCAATAATAGGATTAGACTTCTTGACTAAGACTGTAAAATTTTATTAAGGCAAAGTATTCATGTAATTACTGAAAATATATCTCATTTAACAGTTTTCTTTTAATTTACATAGATTAATCGAAATCAAATTAAGGATTAATTCAAAATCAAACTTGATTATGGTGAAGTAAAATTGTATGTATTAAAGCAAGTTGTTTGAAATGTATTTCTAATCAATTTAATTAACATGCTTTAATTATAATTCACTGCAAAAAAATAAATAAATGAGAAGTATATCGCCTACTGAAACTTGGCTCTTGTTGGATTTTGGAACTGACACAACTATCACTACAGTCAGCCAAGAGGGCAACAATTTTCACCAAGTGTCGATAATTTGAAAATGGGCAATTACCTTGGCTGATATAACAGTCTTTCACCACTCACGTTTTTTTGTCGATTATAATCATGCTGGCATTGCACATGCTGTGTAATCAATTTTCTCTGTGGTTTTTCTATAAATCTAACTATAAATTGATTCTTTTTTGTGTATGTGTGTTTTCAGGCCATGGAACAAAGGGTGTGTTTGAGCTTCTGGCAGGCTGGAGAAGAACCAGAGAGAGTTTGCCCTTCAAGGAGAGAGTGGCAGATGCGTTCGCTGACGTGATGGTGTGCTACACCATGACCAGCTCGCTCTATATTATCACCTTCGGCATGGGTGCCAGCCCTTTCACAAACATCGAATCTGTGAAGGTATTCTGCCAGAGCATGTGTGTAGCAATCTTAGTTAACTACTTCTACGTATTCTCATTCTACGGCTCCTGCCTGGTGTTCGCTGGGCAGCTAGAGCAAAACCGTTATCACAGCGTCTTCTGCTGCAAGATCCCCTCAGTGGAGTATCTGGATCGCCAGCCCACTTGGTTTAAGACCATGATGAGTGACGGCCATGATTTGTCAACGCACCACGACAGTGTACCGTACCAGAACCACTTCATTCAGCACTTCCTGAGGGAGCATTACACAGAATGGATTACCAACACCTACGTCAAGCCTTTTGTGGTTATCCTCTACCTGATTTACGCTTCCTTTTCATTCATGGGATGTTTACAAATCAGCGACGGCTCCAACATAATTAATCTGCTAGCTAGTAATTCGCCCAGCGTGTCGTTCGCCCTCACCCAACAGAAATACTTCAGCAACTACAGTCCGGTGATTGGCTTTTACATCTACGAACCTATTGAGTATTGGAACTCCACAGTACAGGAGCACCTCAAGACACTGGGCCAGGGCTTTAATAAGATTTCGTGGATCGATAATTACTTTCACTATCTGAGGGTTGTGAACGTCAGCGCGTCGACCAAAAGTGATTTCATCAACATCCTCAAAACGTCTTTTCTAAGGAGCCCAGAATATCAACACTTTGTGGACGACATCATTTTCTCCAAAAACGGAGACGAGTACGATATCATCGCTTCCAAGATGTACTTGGTGGCCCGGACGACTGAGAAGACCAGGGAGGAGGTTGTGGAGCTGCTGGAGAGACTTCGACCTCTCTCCCTCATAAACAGCATCAAGTTCATCGTTTTCAACCCGACGTTCGTGTTCATGGACCGCTACAGTTCCTCCATCATCTCCCCCATCCTGACGTCGGGTTTCAGCGTGCTCACCATTCTCATCCTCACGTTTTTCTTGGTCATTAACCCACTGGGGAACTTCTGGTTGATCTTGACTGTCACCTCCGTGGAATTGGGCGTATTGGGTCTCATGACGCTCTGGAATGTAGACATGGACAGCATCTCAATCCTGTGCCTTATTTATACACTCAACTTTGCCATGGATCACTGTGCCCCCCACCTCTACACATTCGTACTGGCCACTGAGCACACGCGGACTCAGTGCATCAAGATCTCTTTAGAGGAGCATGGGGCCGCCATTTTTCAGAACACCTCTTGTTTTGTAATTGGGATAATGCCTCTTCTCTTTGTGCCTTCTAACCTGACCTACACACTGTTCAAGTGCTCCCTTCTCACGGCCGGCTGCACAGTGCTGCACTGCTTTGTCATCCTACCGGTGTTTTTGACATTCTTCCCTCCTTCTAAGAAGCGGCACAAGAAAAAGAAACGCGCCAAACGGAAAGAGCGGGAAAGAGAGAGGGAGCGGGAGAGGGAGAGGGAGGAAATCGAGTGCATAGAAGTCAGGGAAAACCCAGACCACGTGACCAATGTTTGATTGAAAGATGTGTTTTAACATAAGTGATAAGAAATCAGCTCCTGTCCACTAGGGGGCGATGTCAGGCAGCACTTCACAGATCCAGATGTGGCCGAGTCTGGCACTCTCACCCCTGGGGTGACCCTCGCAACCCCAGCAATCAACAACAGTGCTGTCCAGAGTTGCAAACCCCTTCTCATTCATTTCTTGTGTACCCTTCGTCTAGAACAGTGTATAACATCTGCAGCTGCTAGCTTACGTTAGCCGTTAATGAAAGGTTTGCGAAGGAAGGTTGTCTGTATACATGAACTAATACGAAAGGCCTAAAAAGAAGGCCTCCAAAAATGTTACGAGCATGAATCTAAGCAGGTGGGTTCCTGCTTATGTTAGATCTCTAGGGGTATCCCCAAGGGTATTCATGTATTTGTTTTGTAAGAGCAGATATTACAACAAGTACGTTTGCTCTTATTTAGCACCAACACGATTCTTTTTGATCACTCTGTGTTCTTCTTACTGTTATGCACCTCACGTTCCTCCAGCCTTGTGCTTACCTAATTATTCAAGACCATCTCTGTTTAAAAATAACTATGAGAAAAATAGTAGCGAACCGAAGTAGCAGTTTTCAGCATTCATCAAATTATGCAGCACTCTCCCAGTTACTCTGGTAGCAGTTATTTAGACACATATTCACCCCCCCACCTTATACCCAGAGCAAAGCATTACGTAATGGTCAATAGAATTAATTATTAAGAATCGTTGTTAAGAATTATTAAGAAAAGTACATTTGTCAAATCTGACATTTAGCTGATATTCAGACTGTAATTTGTCTTACTCTTCCAGGTAAATAAACACTGTCTGAAGGTGCTTTGTGTGGAGACCACCGACATGAATCACTGAAATGTTATGCGTATAATATTAAACTGCATATGCCATTTAAAAAAGGTTATTCCAATACACCCAAGTGGCTCATTCATAAGAAAAGATATTTGTAGCATGTCTTAACGCTGCATTAATATGATCTGTTCGTTTACTTGCTTGTGTGTTTGTTTGTTACAAAACCACTAATCCGGTCATGCACCTGTTCGTGTAGTTAAACTGAGCAATGACAGAGATGAGAAAGGTTTCCTTTCTGTTGTTTTGTTATTTTGCACATTTGGCAGATTCACTAATGGCTGTCATCTAAAAATATACAGTACCTGTCAAATCACAAGAGTAGATGTTGTTTCTGAGTGTAGCATGTGTTTTGTCTGTATTTGTGTGTTTTGCGGAGATGAGCAGTGCAGATGGTATACACTGTGTTCACATTTAAGAAATATGTCGCACAAATCAATATAAAGGCATCAAAGGTACATTCTGGTGGAAATTAGTATGTCTGTTATGTTAGAAGTCTCGGTTCTCTTGTCCACAGAAATATTAGGCATTGCATAAGGTGATGTTGTGTATTAGCAAAGTTGTCGATCCGGACAGTTTTAGTTTGTGGGTTATTTTATGTGTCACAAATACGTACAGCACCAGTCGAACCTGTCGGTAGCTCTTAAGATGCAACACAAAAGATAACGTGGAAAATGTAAACATGAAAGATAGAAATCACCCAAAAATGACAATTCTGTCATTATTTACTCATTCTCGTGTCATTCCAGACCTGTTTTTGTTCATCTAATGGGGTCCAAAATGAAAGGAGGGTGAGTAAATAATAATAGAATTGACAGAATCATTGTTGAGTGAAATGTCCTGAAATGTGAACATTTCTGGAATGAACTGTGTAGATGGAGGCAAAAATCAGCTTCACTTTGTGCCAGTCTTATTCCCCCCACGCCTGCATCCCGGAAGCCTTTGGGCTAATGTTCTAATAATTGCAAATTAAAAATATTTAGTATAAATATTTCATCAAACTCTGATTGTCCTAATCAACAGTGTAAAGGTGTAATCAAAGTAATTATATCCTTATCTCATGCAACAGCAAACTGTTCTAGTGCTTGCCATGTTTCCATTGGTTCAGATTCAAATGGATTCTAGGTCAGTCATTTCAATGTATGCCTCAAAACAGACTGCCTGCCAAAAAAAGAGAGGAATTTGAACCCAAAAATGTTTAAAAAATAATAATAATAAAAATACTTCTAGCTTTTGTCCTGCTGTGTATACTGTACACATTTCATGATCACCGGACTGTGCAAAACGCATGTGGTAGCCAGAGCCTTACTGATCCAGTCAAACAGCTGGGTTCATTGTAGAGTCATTCCAAAGGCAGAGGGCCTCTCAATCGGGAAGGTTTGGTTGACTATAGTTTACTTGAGAGGCTGAGATACAAGACCAAAAGTTTGCTACAGAAATGTCTGTTAGAAATTATAAAACGCTTCATGTACAGTTATGGTCTTATGTTTTTAATGTGACAGGTATTAGGCACGTCAAGATAATGGCCACCGTGTTAATAATGCAACATTCCAAACCCAGCAGATTTCATAAATGTTAGTCAGTCAAACTGTTATGTACTTTGTGTCTAATATCGATGGCATCCCCAAGAGCTATATAATTTGTGTTGGAAGAGGGCATGAAAATCAAATATACAAAGACAAGAGATGCATAATGAAAATGATAAAAAAATCATATACTTCCCCAAATAACTGTGTATGCATGTATTGTAAGTATGCATGTATTTGGTTAGTGTGTGCATTTTTTTCATGACTTTTGAGAGCTGTAGATGCTGGAGTGGACATTTTGTTTTAATGCTTACTTGATACCATCTCTTTAAAATTTTGTTATGCTTTTTCATTTTAAGCCAGTAGGAAAAATGATGAAATGTACAATAAATGTATAGTATTTTCTAATTTTTTAAAGAAATGAGAGGTGGTCACATTTTTTTAAGATGAAGGTCATGTTTTTATAAAAAGCAATAAAGAACAAAAAAAGGAATAAAACAAATTCTAAACTAAGTAGGCCAGTAATAATGTATGGAATGTTATTTGCATCCTCACAGATCAGGTCTTGCCACACTACACTATGTTTGATCTTATGTTGTTACTTAAACTAGTAGCCTACATTAAAATAATAATAATAATGATAATAAAGCAGTTTCATTTAGCAGGAGACCACATCTCTCCCAGCATAATCAATTTCTTTATAGGTGGCCAAAACTGAATTTTAATTAGAAATCTTAATTATATTGCAATGTGTAGACATAGGTAGAGAGAGTTTGTAAGAAATATGCTAAATATATTGCTGAAGCTATTAAAACGCCAAATAGCTATGTTGACAATTCAGGACACTTGATTAAGTTCCAATTCTATAACCCAACTGTGTGTATATTCTACTAAACTGCTGGTCATATCTTTAGAGTTAAGGCTGTATAAATGAAAATCTGCATACTGTTCTTTTTGTTGTGATGCATGTTCTCGGATCAGACCATAAATCACTTAGTTGACATTCTTATTATCTGCTTTATTTAACTTCAAAGTGGCCCACAAATCAAAGTCAACACAAAGTCACCACCGTTTTTAGTGAAACTACAGAACCATAAATCAAATATGCACTTTTGGGCTCCAATCATTTTGACAACAAGCATGTCATATTAGATTTCATGAGCTAAAACTGTGAATCACTGCTAAAATTGTTAATTATTTTTATTACAGGGAACTGCTGCACCCTATTTTCTGCAAATGCGATGTCAGAGGTCAAACAACAAATAGATAATTGTACCATTTTACTGCTCTGTGAGGGAGGAAAAGCTCAATCTACATTAATATTTATCCTATTTAATAACTCTTTCAAAAATATCAGGTCAACTTGTGATTATTTCATCAGTAGCTGCATTAAGTAAAAAAAAACAAAAGAACATTTGAATAGATTTATTTTAATAACCTTCATATTTCTGAACACAGGCACTGACCATGTATTACAGGAGCAGTGAATACTGTATATCACTGTTGTCCTAATTAGTCAATGTTTTGTCATGGGATTTGCTGTTTAGAATGCAGATAACAGTGTTAACGTCTTTTCTTTTGCTTTTCATTGTGTGTAATTTCAACTGTATTTGAAAAAATATACAATATTGTAGTTAATATTGAAGGTGATGATAAAACAGATATCAATCAGCTTTTTAGCAGACACCAGCATGTAGTATTTTCCATGATCAGGTAACTACTACTACAGAGCAATAATAAGACAAAAAGTGCAGATTTTTATGTTGTTGTTGTTTCCCCTCTGGTGCAAGGCTTTTTCAGACTCTGCCAGGGTCCAAAATTAACACTTATAAAATTAAATTTAGTGCAATTCTGGAAAGGCACTAAATAAACCAGTATCATTGTCCCCCCTTAAACAGAAAATGCAAGTAAAATGGCTTTGATGGCTTCATAAAATAGTTAAACAAAGTACATGTACATAATAGCCGACATTTTTGCCTCCTACAGTATATGTAAAACATTCTTCACAGATAAACATCTAAGGAAATAAACAACAGTAAGGTCACTGCATACTGAGTTTAAATTTCTCAGGTGAAATGTTCACACATACAAAAATAAATATGACTTCAAATCATCAATCATGTTTACATGCTGGCTATAAAACTTTTATGTGTCATTGAAAAATTTGGATCAGAACATTTCTAAAAATTTTCACATCTGTGACATTTTGATAGGAAAGGATGACAAATATTAACTAAAATTTCTGATTTAGTGTGCAATGAGTCTGACATGAGCTTTAGTCAGAAATTTTCATCTAAATGTTTTGCATTTTAAAAAATAAACACAACCTCATGTTGTGTCAAACCAGTCTGATCTCATGGCAGTTCATATATATTTTACAAGGCGGTTAAATTGTTTGGCTTCCCTTATTTATATGAATTTTGCTAAATTGTATAAATTTGTACAAATGTGTAAACCTACCCGTTGAGACAAATCGTATGAGTGAGGTCGTACAAATTAGCCACCTTGTAAAATATGTACTAATTGGTCTTGAGATTGTGTTGGTCAATCATGTTTACACACTGCCTCTGAAACTTTCATCCGTCATAAAAAAATTTGGATCAAGTTCGATTTTTACATCCATGACAATCCTTTTGTTGGGAAAGGATGACAAATGTAAAAAAGAAAAAAAAATGCATGAAAATTTCAGACATTGTGTGCAAGGACCATAAATCTTCATATATTTGTGCAGTTATGTTTTACTTTAAGCCCGTACAATAACCTTCTTATTATTGCCATTTTGATTTTAAACAATAAAAATAATGTAGAACTTTGTAGTATATTTGTTATGATATGCTGTTTTCTTAAAAAGGTTAATAAATAAATAAATGAATGAATAATGATCTCATGTTAGGCTACAAATATTCATGACTGCTACATTTTCTCAGTGCATTGGCAAGTGTAACAAAATGTTATGTTTGGATCCTGGCCATAGCAATGATATAAACATCTTAGACAAACATTGCTCTTTGCTGTTGAGAACTTCGGTTACATAATTTGTGACCTCAGTTCATGAGCCTAAAATGTTCATGTCTTGAATAAGGCAGCTTCTGTAGAAAGTTGTTCACCACTGTCTAAAGTCTACTGTGTTGTTTTTACAGTAAAACCATCGTCCAGCATAACAAGTTAAATGGGAGGTTTTAAAATATTTTTTCAATGTTTTTTGCTAATTAGGAGTGACTTATTGTCAGTGATCTGATTTTGGCGTCCACTATTAGGAAATGATTCTTGACAATGCAGATTTACTGGTGTTTAGGGTAATATTCTGTTCTTTATGTTTGGTAATTTTGACATTTATTTCTTTTGTGTTATGGTAATGAAGCACTCACTGAAGGTATGTGATTGTTATGCGAGTGCTCATCAGCTTTGCTGAAACAAAATTAGACAAGAATTAGACTGCCATGGATTGTATGTCATATCAAAGCTTTTAAAATGTTAGCTTTCGCAATCAAAGACCCACAAGATCATAAAATATGAGACAGTTCAAAGTGCTAAATATATTTTAACGTGACCTCTTGTTGTAGGTATTGCCAGCAGTGAATCTTTATAAGCAGCTTATACATAATGTAAAAGGTAATGTGAGATGTCATGGTACTTCTAATGCAATTAGTACATACCTAAACAGTAAATTATAATAATGAGATTACCTAATATTTAATAGGTTTAAATGTTTTTTTAAATAAAAAGGTAATGAGATTTAGTTCACTGTTGTGTGTTTTGGTATCTATGTTAGTTCTTAAAATGAAAAAAGAAAAATGCATAGTTCACCCTCAATACAAAGCATTATGGACAAAATGAACAGCTAGTCAAATCCATTTATGAGCCCAAATATGTGCAATTACAATACATAATAGGGATGTGCAATGGTATTACAGGTCACATAGTAGTTTTATTTCTTAGAATCATCTCAAAGACTCAAACTACAGTAAGTGAGATCTTTAGGTAAAATAGCAGTGGAACATTTTCTAAATGGGACTAAGATGAACAACATCCCATGAGATATTATGGTTAATATTCTATGTATGCAAAGAAGCTCTTTATGTCTTTTTTATTAACACATTGGCATGAAGGTTTAGTTCCTATGCTTGTGTATAACACTGTGATGCTCATACAAAGTTTACTTTAAACGGATATGCTTGCATTGTAAAGAAAGCTATTGGTGTGACGTATCCGAGACGTTTGATTCTGAACCCATTTCTAAAGAACAAAACCCATCAGTATTGAAACTGTGATGCTCACAATGGCTTAAAGCAAGACAATGTCATGTTCGTGTGGCCTAAAACCGCTGTTATGTAATTCCTAGTCTGTGTTTACTTGTGTGAATCTGAATTGTGTTCATGTTGCCCCATTTCCTCCTTTCTTATTTCTCACCGCTTTGCTCTCAGCAGCTCCAGCGCTTAATTCAATGAACTGCCGCAAATGGGTTACATAACCTATCTGCAGTGATTCTGTATTCTTACTTACTTGATTACTTCTGTGCTTTGTTCAAAGAGTGTGAATAGCCCTGAAAACCGGCCCTAAGCGCAAAGCCTCTCATGCAGATCAAATGTTTTCAAACGGGCGGGCAGGCGAAAGAAAGAAAGAAGAGTGAACGAGTCGCAAAATTGATGTCACATGCTGATACGAGTCTGTTTGTGCAGTTGTACACTTGTTGGGTGTCTTAAATTTTTTGAGTTCACTGTGAAGTGGATATGTCAGACTTAAAAACATGATGTTTCAGATTCCATTCTGACGCAATGACTTGGTTTCATCGTGTCACCAAACGCACAACGGTAGACGTGAGCATAGCGTTAAATGAATATGTCTTCCATTATTAAGGTGTTCAGTTTGTGACACACATCAGAACACTGTTTCATTTGAGTTTCGTCACAATTCAAGGTAGCGAGTAACGTGAACTGAATCGATCAGCCAAAAATAGAAATCATAGTAAAGCGATCATTTAAAGAATGTCTTTAAGTCTGAATTTATAAGATGTATGCATTTGAATGCTCTGAATATTTTCATTGTAAACTATTTTTTACTGCCTGCTATGTTGAAGCTATAAATATTATGCTGATGTACATTTTTATATGGAAACATGGAAATATGGATTTTTTCATTAAAGCCTTTGTCTATGAAAATTCATGGCATTATGACTGGGAACCCTCTGTGTTTAATGCTTATGGGTGGATCGGCCGTCTTTCTCTCTGGCACAAAATTAGCATCCTTCTTCTCTGATGATGAATGGGAATGCTAGTATTTGCCATTAGTGTGAATCAAACTGGTTTCGTTAGTGTCATCCGTAGCATAACAGTTTTTGTCTTTATGGATTGCATTAATTATTAAGACATGTATTCTAACAAGATTTAAAATATAACAGAGAGTGACACCACAAAGTCCATTTGCATGCTCTCCCGTTTTACAATTTTCCCCCTCATCTCATTTGATTTGGCTGGAGAAGGATCTCTGAACACTGAAAACTGTTTTTAGCATAATTACTCTAAATTTCTATATGTACTTAATGACGTGAGCACTAAATCACCATATTAGAATGATTTCTGTAGTCATGTGCCACTAAAGTGAAAATTCAGCTTTGCCTTCACAGGAATAAATCACATTTAAAAACAGTTGGTTTAAATTGTATTTCTTACCATCCACAAACTTTTGAAATAAATACTCTAAATAAACAACAGCAGAGGTAAAGCATCTATAAGGTCAATAAATGTATGGAATACATATTTTATTATAAAAATAATAGTCAGTAAATGGAGAAAGAGTTTTTGGGGGCCAAATGTGTGATTAGCTTCTACCACAGATGCTAACTGGCTAATGCTAACTATCTAAGTTTTAACCCTAAAACGAAAAAAACAAAAACGTCCATCCTTTGTACCTTAGTCAATATAATTCAAATACATTTTGATTGAATAGCCATTCGGTGTTTTATTTTGAAGTGATTGTATACACAATGTTTAGTAATTTGACAGATGCTGAATGCTTGGGTTCCCATCAGAGCTGCCTTGCAGACTCTCCCCTTTATGATGCAGGTTTGATTGAGGGTAAGTACAGGGTTAAACTCAAACAAGTGCTAAGAGGCGTGAAAGTTAAAAAAAAAATATCTTTACAACTTTCACTTGTAGAGTAATGTTTGACCTGCAGTATAGTCTAAAACTCCTCGCAGTCACTTCTTAATTCACTCTTTGAGCAACTGTAGGTAGGCATATCCTTTCCTGAAACATATAGACATTCAGCTTTTAGCAACGTGGTTCACATTGCAATAATACAGTATATTCGATAAGTAGTGAAGTACATCTAATGGCTTCTCAGCCAGGGACGGATTAGTCAATTTGGGGCCTCAGGCAAATATAGGAATGGGGCCGTATACTGTACATTTGCACACATTTACTTCAATCAACCTTGAGGTTCCTTTTTTTGTTGTCAAAGTTGCTGCTGCACAATGGTTCCCCCATAGTTATGTACAGTGTTTTCTACATTTTTCATGTACATATTATAATGGTGTTCTCTAATTAACATTTACATTCATTTAGCAGACACCGTGCTCCGTGGACAGATTACCGGAAGTAAATGCACACAAACACACTCACTAAGTCCTTTACACGATGTGACATGTCCTTAATATTGAACTGGAAATTACTGTAGGTGCTGGGTGTCTGGCCAGAGGAGAACTGGCCCCAAGTGAGTCTGGTTTCTCCAAAGGTTTTTGTGGATGGGGTTTTGGTTCTTTGCCGCTGTCACCTCTGACCTACTTATTTGGGGGCACCTAATTTCTAGTGATTATCATCATTTTGATTACAGAGACTGTTTCTGCATTTGATAAATAAACAGTTTAATCTCTTCATTATACATTACCATCACTGTGTTCTTCTATTTGATAATGTTCAGTGCTTTGCTACAATCTGTAATGTTAAAAGTGCTATATAAATAAAAGTGATTGATTGATTGACTGAATGGGTTTAGGCCAGGTGACTGTGGAGGCCAGGTCATCTAGTGCAGCACTCCATCATTACCACTGTAAAAACTAAAGGTTCATCAAATATCCTTTTTAGTCCTCAAGGAACTTCAAAATGTATTTTGAGTGCCTCAAAGCTCTTTGTCTCATAATATTGTTCCTGGAAGAAGCATTTTAGTCGTTCTGGAGTCACCCTTTGATTACACTGAGACCTTAAAGTGCTCTGGAGGTCCCTATAGAAACTCACATTTAAGCTTGCGCTTAAGAAATGGTATCTACGACAGCACTGGAAAGGCTGGAGAAGTCTACCGCGGGACGCGGGTGCCATATGGTGCCCATCCCCTGAGAAAGAAGATCCTTCCTCCAGGGGATTTTCCAGGGAGGGGCTGTCCGTGAGGACCAGTAAGGCGCTACCAGCACAACTCGTTCCTCGTCCTCCCTGATCTTGCACAGTGTCTGCGCAAGGAGGCTCACTGGGGGAAAGGCGTACTTAAGCCCCGGAGGCCAGCTGCCTCGTGAAGGGAATAGAACAGCAGGCAGTGAGTCGACTCGGGGGAGGCATAGAGATCGATCTTGGCCTCTCCGAAGTGACTCCAAATAAGCTGGACTACCTGGGGGCGGAGCCGTCATTCTCCAGGGTGAGTGGACTGCCGCGAGAGCTGATCCGCTGCACGGTTGAGTAACCCTGGAATGTGAATAGTGCGCAGCGATTTCAGCCACTTGTGACTCCACAGGAGCAGATGGCGGGCGAGCTGTGACATACGGCGGGAGCGTAGAC
>JAUMHG010000067.1:14365611-14385974 GCA_032359395.1 Enteromius anoplus | reverse complement strand
AGTGTGCCACTGTGCCATGCCCATCTCGGGACCCGATCGTGTAACCAACGCTGAAGCGGTCTCATATGTAACAGCCCCATCGGCTTAACCGCGGCTGCAGCTGCCATATGCCCCAGGAGCCTCCGAAAAGTTTTGAGAGGAACCGCTTTCTTGTGCCTGAACGTATCTAGGCAGTTCAGCATGGACAAAGCGTTCTGAACTGTCACCTGGAGGTCCCCCAAGCGTCTCACCGTGGTAGCCGTGAACTTGGAACGGTCCAACGACTTCCCACGGGAAGAGCGCGAGGGGAGCCTGCTCACGAGGGAGCGGGACCTCAACGTAGCCATGGTCATGTGCTCACAGTGAACGCATTGACCATCCATGAGCTCTCAGCCCAGACACGACAGACAGTGCTCGTGACCGTCCGATGAGGTGAGGAAACCTCCACACCCAGAAACGCACGGTCGGATAGACATCCCATTACGGGATTGCTTCTCCAGCCGTAAGGAAATTGCTTTTTCCTCCTGGTTGCCCAGGGAAGACCCAATGCGGCAACTCCGTGCACTCAGGGGTCTATGCTCACTGGATATCGCAGATGACTGGTACAGCCGGCCTTGAAAAAGGCCACCAGCCCGCAGGATCCGCTGACAGCCGCCCAGAAACGCTGTCAGACGAGAGAACATTTCCAATGCAGAAAATGGCTCTAAAGCGAAAAGCTGCATGTGCACTGTGCACGTGCCCTCTTATACTCACACAGTTACGAGGTGCACCTGAGCACAATCAGTGCACGCCAATATTCATTGGCCTTTAGTAAAGGCAATAGGTCTCTCTGGCGAGTTCCCATATGTTACGTCGAAGTGATTCAACTGAAAGGGTAACCCTGTTTATCCCAGGACCTCACAGGGTGCAGGAGTGCTAGCCAGTTCTCCACTGTCTACTGGGTGTCTAAAGAAAACGTCGGTGCCCACCAGAACCACAAAGGCAGGTAAACGGAAGCTTGCTGAACTTATGAGCATGCCTTTCTCTTCCACCGACGAATTACCTAATCCCTCCAGGACCTCAAAAGTGGCACCTGTGTATTCTGGGGCTTTACAGGGAAGCTCCCCATGACAGGGAGCAAACCGAAGAATCCCCAGAGCAGCAGAAGCGGAGGGAGCAGTGGAAACAGCAGCTAAGGCAGCAGAAGGCATCAGTAAGTTCTTTCCAAGTTTCCATGGAAATCGGAAAAAGGGCCACTGAAGCCCAAACTGGGGAGGCAGAAACATCAAGCCCCACAGCCCCTGTCCCAGCTCACCCTGAAGATGGTTAGTCTGTTCTATTCCTCAGTTTTACTTAGACTTATTTAAAAACGTAAGCACTATATCTTCTGTTTTCCAAATCCGCTATTAAAAACTATTTGTATTATATTTCAATATGTAAGTTAGTAAAGAAAGAGTAAAAATATTATTTTCAGTTCATAAACCACTTACTCATAAACCACTTATACTACAATGGTAGAAGCAATATATCTTTCGACTTCTCAAAGATAATTAAATGCTTAGTGTTACATTATTCTGTCTGTTCCTTTAACAGGACAATGCAGATGTGAGCTGGTCACCTCCAGAAAAAATAAAGCATTCAGACAACAAAATCAGAGACCAACAACTGGGGCCTGGCGGCTTAAAGCATTTATGCAATGCATTCATATGTTTAATGGAATATTTGTAAACATTTAATAATAATTTGTATTATGTTTACATTTAACGTTACTGTACGCATAATAAAAAGAAAAAAACATCTAAATCTTTGTTATTTTTCATTTCTCAAATAACAAATCCATGACTTTTAACACATTATTCACAGTTTTTTGTTTACTACACATTCCATATAAGTTTATTTATAGTTGTGATGTCTTCAGTGAGAATCAACAACGTAAAGTCATGAAAAAAAAGAAAAACATAAGAGAGGGTGTCCAAAAGTTTGACTGTGTGTATTTAGCCTATGTAGCCTAAATAGGCTTATTCGCAAAACGTGCTATAGTCCCGTTTTTGAATCAAACGATTTGTGATCTGAGTTCTAAGCTTCATTTTCTGTCGTATTAAAAACATTTCAAGACATAACACTCACTTGCCTAAAAATACGGATTTATCATGATTTATAAGAGAAAAATCCCAGAAAAATGGCCGGCATGGACATAGCTCAGCGTGTCTGTGTATTGAGCTCAATCTCCCATTCTTTGCCCACTCAGGAATCACAAATTCACAGTGTGTGTGGAGTTCATCTCGTGCACATCATATTCTCTTTATGTGTTTATTTCAAGAGCAGGGTCTTACAAAGGGCAGACTCCACAGTCTGTCTTTCATTTAAACAGATTGGTGTTATTTTCCAATACTAAGGTTGTGGGTTCCTATCTAGCAACACAACCAATGATCTAATTAACACTATATATATATAAATTAATAAATGTAAATATCTTGCCGTAAGTTAACTAAAAAAATTCTTCATTTAAAACATCATTCAATATTTTGATCATTATTGTTACAGTTTTGGATATGGATACATGTATACGCACAAATGAATTGATAAATCCAACCAACTTTGTCAACTGGTGAAAGTGAAACTTTTATTCATGACTATTAATAGTTTCAACACAAACAAATTGAGCACAATAAGCTACTGATTTTATAACATGCGGTAATCAACAATGACATTGTTTGCAGGTTTACAGTAAAATGTGAAATCAACACAGCAACAGAGAACTATTCCAACCAGTGGAAATGAAACATTAAAACCCTGTTTACCATATTGATAATGACTTTCATTAAATGTCCACCATGATGAATTAAAAACAAAAAATGTTAAAGAAAACATGATGATTCTAAATAATAGTACATTGTGTATTATGTAAAGTAATGACTTTATTAGCAATATACTGAGTGTCTTAAATTGTTATATTCTTATATTATAAATTATATATAATACTATAAATTGTATATATATTTCAGTCTACACTGAACATTTGCTGTCATGTTATCAATCATATGCAACAAAAATATATCCTTATTATTATCCTTAGGGCCTGAATCAATGCATTATATAATCTGATTAATGCAATGGCCTTATGAAGCTGAATGCACAAGAACAATGATTTGTTACTGTATGTTGTAACAGTTTTTATTGCAGTAGCAGAACCCTAAAAATAGTATAGAAGATATATTGTACCTCCCACTTGTAAAATATGCAAATCTTTGGTATCCTTCAATCTGCGAGCTTTATTTGCTTCTCAGACCACCGCTTAGATTTAGAACACTTTAGGCATCTCATTTTACATCAATTCACAGAGCAATGCATTTTCTGGTTGCTCCTAAGTGCTTCCTGGGACCATAAGTAAAAACCATTTTCTTAGGTTTGATAAGTACAGAAAACAAACTGTTATTTATAGTACAAGAGTTTATTCATTCATTTATTTATTCATTTAAAGGTGATTTCAGGAATTGAGACATGATTGGTTTACCTTTGGCTTCATTACTTTCTTTATACTATATACTGTACATTACATTATTAGCCATCAAGCTGATTAAAGCACATGATATATGAAGCGTTCAAGTCTCACGTATGTCATTAAAACTAATTATTTAAAGAGACCATGAGAAGTGGCTTTTAAAGCTTTCAAAGCTTCAAAAGCTTTTTTTTTTCTTTTGAAAAAGGGTATTTTAGCATATTGTCTGGTTGTTATTCTGGCTCCTGGCTGCTGTAAACTGCATTATGACAAGGACAACAGAAGGCAGGCAGTGAGGCATCCAGTGCATTATCTACTTCCTGCAACTGAGGCATTGATTTGCAGAGGAAGTCACCCTCTCTGTCACAGCGGCGTTAAAGCATCAGAGGAAAGATGTGGGCATCATATTGAACTGCTGAAAAACAGGATAAACTGCAGAGGGAAATCCAACTCTGTGATGATCAGCTACCAACAAACTGCGCAGATTTGAAGTACCTTGGGTAATGCAGTTGTCAGCGGCTTAGGAGATCAGAACGGGGAATCTCTGGTCATTCGACCCTGAACCCAACAAGGTTTACAAGTGCAACTTTATTCTAGTGTTTGCTGATGAGAGCACACCACAAAGCTATTTCCCACTTAAGCTGAAGACCATTGTAAACAATTGTCTGAGCTACATACAGTAACAATGGTCTTCCATTCAAAAACATTTATCTTCATTTAGTCAATTTTGGTTTGAAATTGTGGATACTAAAGCTTTCAAATTGTGGTTTGCTTTTTTTCGGAGTTCAAAGTGGTTTGTCTATCCACTTTAATTATAAAATTATTTTTATCATTATAAAATGATTACTTCCATTACTTGTTCAACTTCCACAGAACATTTATAATATTTTTGGAAAACTTTTATCGGCACTAGTACGACATATTAACCACTTACCTTTACCAACAACTGACCTTCTGTAAACCTAATATGTGCTTTCTGCAGGCTGATAACATGCATAAGTTTATTACATTCAAACTAATGTTAAAAAGAGTGTTTAAAATAAAATGAAGAAAACAAAAAGACCATACTCTTAAGACCATAGACTGAATCTTTAGGGGACATCTTTCAATGTAAAATGTTGGATATATGTATATAATCATTGCACTTGGCCCAAAGCTATCATGCTACATATCTGTATAATGTAAAAGGAATTTCAATCAGTGCATTCAGTTTGATTAGGAGAAAAAAAAAAAAATATATATATATATATATATACACACACACACACACACACATATAAAGGAAATTAATTTCAATCAGTGCATTCAATTTGAAAAATAAAAAACAGTAAGTATGCACTCGTGTGTGTACTGTGCATAGCTATATGCTTTTGTATAGATGTGCTTGTAGCCAGTTTAAATTAGATACACTACAATGAACACAGACTGTACTGATTGAAAAGTAATGTCACTTCAAGCAACTGACTTCAAGCTGACAGTTTAAACACTGTGGTTCTTGGAATGATGGAGTATAATACAAACAAATACAAATAAAACAATATCTAAAAATACATCAAATTTACCACTTTTTGATTTTTTTTTTTTTTATTTAAAAGAAGGTTGATGGCTGTAGGATACAATGGCAAAGTGAGGCGGGTGTGAACTGTTTATGTCTAAATTGCACAATAACAAATTGCCCAGTGTCCTATCACAGGCCAATTGTGAGTTCCTGTCATTTCCTCATATCTCAATTGGAACTTCATTCGCTGCCCTCTTTTTCAGGGAGGCAGAGATGGAGTAGAACCTGGGAAAAACAACACAGCTGCCTTAATAGTCTTCAGTCAATCAGGTTTTTTTTTTTCTTTGGTCAGCTTAATCAAGTCATGTTGGGTTTTATGTGAACAATCTTTCCAATAAGCATTTCAAAAGTTGAGTAACACTTAATTATACAGTGTCCTTGTCTCACAATATATGTACTTATTATTAACAGTAAATAACCTGCATTTACCAATAAACTAAACCTGATTCTAATTTTGTTATACTATTACTCTGTGCTTGAATAATTACACTGGAAAAAGAAGTGTAACAAAAAGTGCTATCATGGCTTTAAATTGGTGCAGAAAGATGTAAATGCATCACATTTTATTCTAATAGCTTAGCAAAAACTAATTTGTCAAACGGTTATTATACTGTAATGAGATATCAGCATGGTTTTGTGTATGTAATCTAAAGCATCTACCAGCAAAGGCTAACCAGCTAAACTTTGATGAATGCATCTTGTAGGTAACTGTCTTAACACAAGTAGTATTACCAATGACACTAATGCAACAAGACAGACAGCGAGATGCGGCACAGCAGCAAAAAAAACATCCACCCACAGCGGGATATGCATTTGCATACTGCATTTGATCCATAATATGATGATACAGTGCAGAGGAATCATTTATGAACATGCATATATTGTTCACAATGATATCATGCACAAGGTAAAATGATTTTAAAGGAATAGTTGACCCAAAAATGAATAATTACTGACCCTCAGGCAAGGAGGAGAAATTGGAGGAAACTGGAGAAATGTAACATTACATCAAAATGAGAGTCTCAACAGCTAATAAAAACATCACAATAATCCAATAATAGAACGGATCAATTGATGGTAAATGATTTATGATAAATTTTCTCCAACGTTCAGATGAAGAAACAAATATCTTGCATATACACCTTTTTCCTGACGGAAAAAATGGGCGCCACCATTAGTATATTCTATAGGTATAGCTTTCGGTCTCATCTGCATTCAGCTATTTTTAGCTGTACAAAATAGTTCATTTTGCTGCTTGATATTGATATGGGGTGTGTAATCGTGTTATTTTAATGCATTTGAATCCAATGGTTTTTAGTGCAAACTTGTTTTAGTGTTTACTGCCCGTTGTTATTCTCCTTGTTATTTACCTACAGCGTCTATAATGACCCGGAAGCCTCACCCATAGGCTTACTTCTCCGTTCAGGAAAAAGGTGGATAAGGATCATCAAAAGCCAACCTTTATTCCTTATAAATTTGAATGTGGCACATACCTTGAAGTCTTGTATTGTTTCTTTTTACTCCAAGCTTGAAAGCAGGATTTTGTTGCAGACTTATTCTTACAGTCAATGACTTGATATATGATTGGATTGTACATAGCAGAGGATTTGGCAAGCAAAGTTGGCACAACAGAGAGTGGGATAGGTACTGAATCAGGCTCTCCAAAAGCAGACATCACTGACACCACAGCATAAGGAATCCAAGCTAGTAAAAATCCTGCGCAGATCAACATCGCCACCTGGAGGATGCAAATGGAAACACGTGAAAAATGACACTGTATTTTCACATAGCATTTCTGAAAAATAAAACACACAAACCTTTGTCAACTTCATCTCCACGCTGTGGTTGTTCTTATTCCGTGTGTCAAAATGAGAGACTTCTTTGGCTGAGGATTTCACCTTGAAGATGATCATGACATAGGAGAAGACGATGATGACGGTGGGGAAGATGAGACAGAAGAAGAGCATGCACATAACAAAGCTCTGGCCAGACACCGAGGCCTGGGCTAGCCACCAGTCCAGCGTGCAAGAGGTGCCAAACGGCTCAGGTGCGTAGTTGCCCCAACCCACCAGAGGCATGGTAGCCCAAAAGGCAGCGTAGATCCATGTAAAAACTACAGATAGAAAGGCATGATGCCGCTTGAACCACGTACCTGATGGCAAAGCAAATTTGTGTTAGTAAAATGACAGACAGACAGATAGCTAGTAGAAATATAGAATGACGGATAGAAATACAAGATGGAAATGACAGAATATTAGGCGACAGATCAGAGCAGATACAAATTAGACAAAACACTATAAACAGAATGATATGGATAGATATTGTAAATAGAGGGATAGACAGAAATCATTGTTAAAACAGCAAATAGACAGACAGGCAAATTTGAATTACCATATCTTAAATGGCAGATTTTCAAGTAGCGGTCTAAGCTGACAATTGTCATAGTAATGAGACTTCCACATCCGAAGAAAAAGCCGGCCCAGCCGTAGTACCGACAGCCCTGCCAGCCAAACAGCCAGCGATGGGCAAAACTAGACACTATGAAGAATGGCTTTCCGCTGACTGACAAAACACACAAAAAAGAACTTGATGTAAAGCAAGTCATACAAAATATTTAAGCAGTGGCTCTCAGAGGGCATTTTCACACAGACAAAGTGGAACCAGTGAAGACCAAAATTCAATAAGCATTCGTGTGTACATACTGTAACATAAACCAAATAAAATGAGATCTCATTCATGTCCCTAACACAAATGGCAATGAACTGCAAAATATAGGTTGTGATGTTTCTTATGTACTTTGTAAAATGTAAGGAAAGAAATCTCTTTAAAAAAAAAAGGATTTCATTTCTTTTTAAATATTTGAATAACTGTCTGTCTCATATATATATTAGATATTGACAGATTCAGATCTATAGACAAACACAGGAGAAGAGCAGCCAGAGGTGGAAAGCATACGATGACCCCCAGTCTGCGTGAATATGACGCACTAAAGCAGTCTGCCATGTGCGTGACTCCTGGGAAACAGTAGCCTCATTATTCTCAAATACAGTGTTGTCATGCTGCTAATAGGCAACAAGTTTGAAAGGCAGTCTCCTCCAGTGGCATTTTGAAGTAGCCAAATCAATTTGATTCAGATTCTCATTTTTCAACAGTCTTAATACACAAAAAATGATTATAGTTAAGAAATACAAAATTAAAAATAATACACATTCAGCTGAACTTACTTAAAATAAGACTAACAAGGGGAGAGTCACAAGCATGCACAAAGACAAAGAAAATCAGATTACATTTCTGCCCACACCTTTTTAATGCAAAATTTTCAGTGTAAAAAAGCAACCCTGATTAAACCAGTGACGTAATTTTGGGGCAGGACTGTCAACTGGCCAGTTGCAGGCAGACAACGCTGCATTCTCTGTACTTCAAAATTACAAACAGGCTACTATATCTTGGGAGTATGTCCAAAATAAGAAGTATCACCGGTAAATGTCATCTGAAAAAGTAACATGTCTGCCAGTTTTGTTCTGACGAACTGAAAAAAAGTTTTACAATAAATAATGCTACAAATAATGACTAAATCTAACAATCGCAGTTAGCTCAGATCACGTCAAACCATGCAAATTATTATTAACAACATTGCATGACTTTTGACATGACATTTATGTGCATGTATTGGCATTAAATTTCAATTTCTGTTCAGTCTAATCTCTACTTGTCATTGCATTTGAATGTCATCAAAAGAAAAGTTTTTTTTGCCCCTTGGAACTTATCTTTAAAAATGCTAATCTTCTAAGTACAGCGAAATCCCACGTATCTGTAACCAGATGCACCTTTAAAACTGGAATATAAAGTAATATTAGTCATTACCATCATGCAACTTTTAACACTCGATTCTACTCAAAATAATAAGTTTAATTATTCTAGCTACTTTCAGCATCCATCACTAGCCGTGGCTAAGCAGACACTTATATAAATTATTATAAGCTTGCAGTTGTGAATCGGGCTAACGTAAGGAAATAATTTTGAACATCAATTGGTAATATACAAGTTCAATAATTGATTTTGGATCACAACCACAAAAGTTATGGAATGCAGCTTTAAGGATTTTTACGAGTATACAGATTATCAAAAGAAAAAAAAAGGATCTATTTAAATGAGCACTTAGCTGTGTGAAAAGCTGATTTAATTATTAGGCATTGCTCATCTGAGGTGACACTAAGCATGCACCAGGTGGGGCTAGAGTACAAGCATGCCTACAAATTATTTGAAAGAGATTCAATTATTGTCGTTATGAACGAAGGCTGGCTCATTGGTTTTAGTGGTTCTTTTTACCAGGGGACGAACCCCAATGAAATATGTCTGTACTGATACAGATCACCACTCTTCTGTAACAGCTGTTTAGAGTCAGAACTATTAAGGCCAAGGCCAAAATTATATCTACGTTATTTAATGCTTTACAACCACTTACTCAAAGAAACTACTTACAGAATATAGACTAAACATCTATAGTAGAATTTATGACAAAAATGCAACACATTTGCAGGGAACACTACAGTGTCAGTGACTGAACATTAAAGTAAGAAAAAGAATATGACCAGAGTAAGTTGAGGGAAAGGTGAGTCAATCATGGCAGGAATTTGAACTTTTGTTCACTTTTGTGTATGATCTATACAAGTGCATCATCTTCAGAAAATACTTCGATCTGAAGGACAGTGACAAATAACCTTGGCTAATTTACTGCCACACTTTCAACTCGAAGCCCAAGCTATATAAACTATACACTAAAGCTTTTCAACACACAAAGGCAGAAAATCCTATAATCAATAAAAAGATCCTTTCAGTTCTAAAACACTTGTTCTTGTGTTTCACTTTATAAATAAGAACGAACTCATTCTTGAAAACCACATCATAAGGATAAAAACAGTATTTCAGCATAAACATTCAACCTCACAATCTCACCTGATATGCCAAAGTCAAACACAGCTAGATTCAGCGTCATGAATTCTGGTGGCTTTAACTTGCTCTTCCGTTTGATGGTTGTGTATATGACATAGCCATTTCCTGTGGCTGACAAGATACCTGTAAAACAAAAGACAAACTGTAAAACTGCATGTTTTCTCAGAAATATGGAACTGCACACACAATAAATAAAACCATTATCCTTTTTAAATAGTGAACATGAAGTGCAGATTCAAACAGCACAATGTTACTATTCTTGTTATTTGTCTATTTTCTCTTTTTGATTATATATTCATTTATTTATCTGAACAGGGCTTTGAAACTGTCACAAAATGATATTAAATACTCAAATTGTTAAGTTCAATCCAGAATGTCCGAGACTTATTTCAATGCAGAGAACACTGTGAGCACTGCATCATTTCACATCTTGTCCTTTTTTGTCAGCTGACTGATGCACCACTTCAGAGAGTTTATTTCATGTTCAATGAACTCTTTCACTTTCCGGTAGTCTTCTGTCCTCATATGATCATGAACCAATGTGCATGGATCACGCACATTAGCATTACTAAGATACACTGTTCCTACAGTTTGTTCGCTTAAAGGGGCAGTCCATCCATAAATAAAAACCGTGTTGTCCAAAAGTTACCTTCCTAATGTCAACCAAACTGAACTGAAATCTGTTCGGTACTCACATTTAATCATTTGTACAGTATTTCACTGAGAGATCATTTCTATCGCAACGTCTTCACTTGATACAAACAGAGGAGAACATACTGTGAAATACAATGAGGAAGAACTATTGATTCAGTCTTTTCACTGAAACACACACCTTTCAGGTCAAAAGAGAAGTACATTCAAATCTCTACAAAGCAAGATAGCTCTTCAATGGAAGATTATGGCTCTGTCTTAGTAACAGTAAATTTCTCTCAAAAGCCCAAAAAGAATATGTTGGCTTTTACCTTTTCTGTGATTTCATTATATGTTTTGTTTCGTTATTATTATTAATATTATTTTATACCACACAAATTTTCCTGTAAAGCATACAACAATGCGTCCTTTGTACAGTTAACTAAATCTCTAAATTCTCTTTAAAAATGCCTTATTTCGTCTAAATTGCATGCCATAAACCACAAACAAGACAGACAAGCTGATTTGGAAATGCATGGAATTTCCAAGAGACATTTTAAAATGCATAAGATCAACAAAATAAATACGGATCCTAGCCGTAAATTCCTTTCATTATTTGACACTGGACAAAAAGCCAGTGATGATAATTGAAAACAAAAAAAGTAATTGTTCTTTTCATGAACGGTCAAATTAAATCCATTAATTCATAAATAAAACTTGCAGAATCGTTTTCTCTTTTGACAGTAAACATGGCATTGATGCAAATATTTATTAAAAACATATTCAACAATCCATATTCAGTCACGTTACAGTCCTTGGATGGGCTTTATTCATAATCAGCCATCAGGGTTTGGACTCACTGTTTAAAAGATTACGAAGTCAATGTTTCTACTCCCAAGACTGTTCATTAGCATGTAGGCCTTACCAAGTAACATGACGTTAAAAATAAGTGGTCCTTACGCAAGGCTGTTATATGTTCAGGCAAGATTAAGTATAAATAAATCTGATTGCAAAACCTGATTCTCAGACGTCACTGACATATCAGATGCTTTTATCATGTCATAGTTGGTAACTAAAAACAACATAGAAATTTCCCTACAACTTATTATAGACGTTTTACGAGCCTTCTTAAAATCAACCGGAAATATGTCTAATCGTACCCACTAAAATTACAGACATTCTGTTGTATCCCAAATCAAATATCCAAATTCAAATCAATATTATTAAATTAGTATTTCTGATCCAATTCATCACAGTTCACATGCTGTTTATAAAGAACTCTCACATAAACAACCATCTTGTACACTTACCGATGATAAGGATGTAGAACGCCGCCACTATGTCTGCCTCCCTGGACAGCTTGGAGGCGAAGGGATCTCCTCGAAGAAGATAATGTGGGACGTAGCCCGAAGAGATGGTCTCATTCTCCATCAGGGCCTTAGTGAGGAGTGTGATTTCTTTCCTACAGAACAAAAACAATTAAAAATGAACACTAAAACAGAACAGTCTTTGAGGCATAAACTGGAGGGGAACCATATCCAACACATTTATGATTAAAAAACCTGCCAATGCTCCAGATTAAGCTTTAAAATTCCTACTGTACAGGAAGACATTACCTTCATATCCATAATCAATATATATTAAGTCATTGCACATTCTTATGAAATATGTTTGGGTGTAAAGAAAACAAAAGAGCCCAAATGGAGCATAAATAACTGCTCCTCACAAACCGGATGCATTTGAGACAGTGCTGAATAATGGCATAGGAAAAAGAAAATGTTATTTTTTCAGCGGTACCTAAGTAGAGCAATTTTCAGGGGTTAATGACAGGTTCTGTAATGATAAACAATATATTGGTCAAGTCTCTCACCCACAGAGGAGTTCTACATACATTTACAGAGCTATACTGGCAATACTGTAACTGATGCTTATCCAAATGATCATCATTAACAACTTTTCTTTCCATTTGGCCAATGTTTCAAGACATTAAAGTAGTCATAGTTCTGGAATAAATAAGATATGATTTTGTGTGTGATTTTTGCACATACATCAATCTGTCCTATGCATACATTAACAGTGTCAATCACAGTTAATCACATAAGGTTGCTAATTACTGTAACAGCAGGGGGGGTTTTTTCACACACACATTCATTCATTTGCCAGTTTCAATGGTAATTATAAAACATCATGAATGAAATGATCAAAATTAATTAAATAACAGAACAGGAAAGTGATACTTCAGAAATCTAGGTCCTCACGCAAAACCAGCGAAAACCACTGCCATCTAGATTTGATCATGAGCAAGTGAGTAAATGCAGTGAACGAGTAAATTTATCTATTAGCTTATTCACTGTAATATTTATTTACTCTGAGTGTCTGGCAGCTTAAGGGCAGTCGTGACAATTTAACGATTTTGTTCTAAGTAAACAATATCTAGGAAACTTGTTGAAAAACTGCTACATCAGGATTTGTGTTTTTGTAGAAATGGCAGTGTGTCTTCTCCTTCCTGCCAGGCATTTTCAGGAGAATAGCAGACAGATTACTTGTGCAATACACATACTTCACATTAACTATTTCCCACTGCAGTACAATTACATTTGATTTTGTGACCAGGTCACATATTTTGTAAATCAGGTACTTGCTGCAATAGCTACTGCATAGAGTTTTTTTTTTTCCATCAGAGGAATGCTATGCTACTTGGCAGAGTGAAAAAAGAACACCTGCCAGTCTCCTCAAAACAAACCTTTACATAACTGAAGACGAACATTTATTTAAAACTAACTGATACGAGATCAAACAGACATGGTATTGGGTTTCCAATCACCAATCTTCCTATCTGGAAGACAGGCTTAATTTAATGAGCATTCACTACACTCTCTAGTGACACACAGCTTTTGCAATCATCTCCCAGGAGATCAGAGGTGATGCTCTATCCGTCTTGTAGTTAAAGCCCCTGCGGCTGCAAACCTTAAAACGTGTGAGGTTACTAAACAGTGAATCCCCTCCCCCAAATAATACGCTTATGAAATAATGAAATCTCATAAAATTATAGACTTAAGTTATAAAAGATAATTATTTCAAAGCGGTCACATGACACGTTTTAGAGTTCCATTCATAAAAACAGTGACGAACTAACAAGAGAAATGTGACTTGCTATTAAAGCAGTGAAGAATAACTGCTCTTTTGTTGAGGGAATCACAGTGGGTTGCTACAAAAGTCCACATCTGTCTGATGTAATGTGTTGTCTTACAGAACAAGTCAAATGTGTAAGGTGTTTGCCAAAGCTGAAATAGGAAATATTTGAAATACCATTAACGTGGGATGTTCATTCGTTACATGTTTAATTAAATTCTTTAAATTAATTCTTTAATTAAAATTGTTAGGATAAATTAAATCACAAGACATTAAAAACATGGAAGGGCATTTCTGTATTGCATTAAACATGATTAATTTCTCAGTAATTGAAATTTGCACCTTATGCAACATCAACGGATGTTTGTGCACCTACTTCTGGCATGCGTGATCACCTTCATGTAGAACTTATTCTTCTAAAACCTAAAAACCAACTAGCAAACCAATAATTTGTCATTAATAAACGCTGTCTAACACTGGAGACTTTATCAGTCCAAAAAAAAACAAGTTTGAAACCTTGCAATAGAAAATGTAATATATTTAATGTTTATAATGGGAATTGTATTGATTTTAATGGGAAGTATAATAGTGTCTACTGGTATGTGATGGATTCTATTGGTGGGACGTTAAACCCTTTTGGGAAAATGGCCAAAACACACCAAAAAATGCATTTTTTAATGGTTTTACTGGAAAAAGTTATTGGTTCATAATGGTATTTTTATGGAAACCATTAGAATCTGTGATGGTTTCTATTGGGCTCTTATTGTTTTCTGTTTTGCAGGGAATAATGTACTGACCATTTGTGTGCATCTGTCCTCTAATCAGTTTTGTAGTTCTCCTTTCAGTAATAAATATGAACTATTTAGACGACCAATTTATTTAAAAACATAAAGAAAGCCAATGCAATCAAAGCAATAATAAAATATAGACATAAAGCAATGATAAAATAATGGTTTGTCCATTTTTAATCATGTCGTTTATGGTAGACTTCTCAAAGCTAAAGCAGACTATCAGACGCAACATGTGCATGCAACGCCGCAAACACGGCATGGAAAGCGCTCACTAATGTTCCCCGAAAAACAAACGCTTACCTTGCTATGACTCTGCAACCATCCCGATTGATTTGCGCACTTTTCTCTCGTGCCGAAATCCTAAAATTGGACTTATAACTTTTCCATAACCCACGATTGTAAATCACACACTGCGCCGCGGTGGTTTCCTTCTGTTATTGAACGCTTCTGTTGATGGAGTTGAGGGGCTGTCTGTTCTGTCTCTCTCCTATGATAGTGATGATGATGATTGTTTCTCAGCACGCTCCTTCAGAGTACTGTTGAGACAAACTAGGAAAACAATGAACGGTGGGCTACCTAGTGGTGTAGTAGAACAGTAGTGCTCATAGAAACTCGTAGTTTATTATCATAAAGTGACTGGTCAAAGTAAGTAGCAGCTTAGAAATTTACTAGTCAGTAAAGCCCCGCCCCCATGTAATAGACATGTCAATCGTGCAATATATAAATCAGACGGACAGAGAGCAATAAATACTTTACGGTCTCCGTATTTATCATAATTTTATTAGAATTATTACATTTCCTATAATGATTTGGGGAAAAAAACATATTTTTGTTTATTTGTTATTGTAAGGGACATTTTATTGTCCCTTAAATTTTAAAACATTGTAACACAAAATAAAAAAATAAAAAAATAAACATACACAAATATAATACACAATAATTTATTAGTGAAATATGTTCTGCTACGTAGAAACAGCACAAACCAACATGCTAAATACACATTTTTCAGCCATATGAGAGAACATTATAGAAACTCTTTTTATGCTATAGTCTTCAAATAAACACAAGCTTCACTCATATGACCACCAAAACTCCAACAATTGAAACTCATCTAATCCAGCACAACAAAATACTTAACACCAGCAAGTGTCTTTTTTCTTCAAAAGACTGGAAATTCCCTGCCCAGATGCAGGCCTGAATTCTATTTGAAGCAAGTGGTTTAAATTAAATCAGAGGCTGTAAAAAGATTCTTTACTTTTAATCATGATGAGTCTTTTGTTTTATAAGCCAAATGTGACACTGAAATGAGAGCGCAAAGTATCAGTAGTTTGTCAGAGAAAAGTGAATTTGATGGTAACAGAAATTTCATGTTCCTCCAACAGCTAAAGAAATGGCAGATACAATTGGCAGAACATTATGTAATGATACATATTTCTGCACAATCCTCAAGGGATGCAGGTCACAGATGCAGTGTTACTTACACAAGCACTGGTCATTTACTGTATTTCCTATTTTAGATAGACTTAGCACAAATTCACACAACCTTTGATCTTTCTCCTTGTTCAGCCAAAAATGATCTCAGAATCAACAAAAACAAACCTTTCTCTCCATTTCCTCCTCATTAACTAATATTTCACATTTGCATCCAAATTTGGATTATTATAAAATTACTAAAATGTTTTGAGTAGAGCTTTTCAGCAGATAATTTTAAATAATGAGAGGCTAAAAACACATTAATGTGAATGTATCCATGTATCTTACATCCTACCTGAATATCCTATTGCACCCCTTACACATTTTTATTCTCTTTAAATCACATAATTGAGATTTATTTTATTAATTTACTAAATTAAAATTAATAGTATTGGTAGTAATGGTATTTTTAATTTACTTACGGACAGCCTTTATTTGCCTTCTGAGACCCTTCAATTTAGATTTAAGATTAGAGGAATGCCATAATCTATGAAAAAAAAAAAAAAAAAAAAAGATTATGGAAATAATGGCCACACATCCAGATTGATTTAGTGGTTGCAGGTTGAGAGGATTTGGTAAACATCAGGGCTTAGTTAAGCACATTGATTCAGATCAATATACTCAGACTAGAGTGTTTGTGGCAGTCTCTCACTTACCGGCATAGAAAATGAAAGTCATGTATTTTATATGCTGTGTGTTACGTTGCATTACATTTGGCTGAATGCTTCATTAAGAAGGCAGTAATATGAAAGGATGAAGAAGAATGCATGCATGCACACTTGCGTGATCAGAGGAAGAGGTTGATATTCCTCTCTTCAGAGGTCTGACAATCAGATGACTGGCGGTTTGGATGATCCAGATGAAAATTACATGTTGCCGTTGGAATGCAAAGCAACAGATTATTTCTCTCATCTCATCTTCAGAGAAACAACCTTAGTATGCACAACCATTAAAGGTCATAATGTTCATGCTATAGTTTGAAGGAAGACAATGAATAGATCAACTCTTAAACTGCATGCAGATTTAAAAAGAGCTGTTTGAAATAATGTAAGAAATCAACAAAAAAAAAACATCCTTGCTAGCTTGACAAAACCTTGTATTAAAGACAGACTGGCAAGACTGATAGAGATTACAGATATAAAATATTCACATAGATCATAATATTTTTGAAAGAGACTAAATAACAAAGGTGGATTTAATAAACCTGGAGAAGGGCAAAAACAACGGTAAACTGAAAATAAAAAATAAAATGTTTTGTTATGTGAATGCAGACTTAAATGTTTTTGCTTAATTTTACTTAATTTGCTTTGTTTTAATCTATGTTAGTTAAGAAGCCATTTTACAACTCTGTATGAAAATGAAATGATTGAGTTTTTACTCTGACTATTAAAGTTATTCTGTGACTTCACTCTCAGATTCCCAGAATCTGAAATGATACATTTTAACAAATGTGACTCTAGTAATGAGGCGATCAGGCAGAGAGAGAATCCAGGACAGTCATAGAAACAAACAAGGGAAACGATGGGAGGGAAAGACAGAAACGTCGGGCCAGAGAAACATTTCAACATAAAAGTACTGGGACAAACACAGCAATTGACACTGCCCTCCTCTTAAGGAGAAGATTCCAGATGTTTTTAAACTGACACTGACGTCCAGGTGAAAACAACACAGGCCAGACCACAATCAGGACAGGGGAAGGGGGCCTCGGACCAAGAAACAATGGCAGAGTGAAGTACCCGGGTGGGTTCGACAGAGTAGAGGGCTAGGGGGGGGTGTCAGGAGTGCAGAAGGCCACAGCATGTCTGGCAGGGCAGGAGTCAGGATTGTCGGGAGGACATGGCAGAGCAAGAGTCTCTGGAGGCCATGGTACAGAAGGCCAAGGCAGGAAGGACAGGGCAGGAGTGGGTTCCTCAAGCTCAAAGGCTGGAACGAGCTCTGAAGTGAACTTTAAAGATTCCCTGACAGGAGCAGGCTTTGGAGTGGACCCTGAGAGCTCTTGGACTGGATCTGGCTCCTGAATGGATTGTAAGAATTCCCAGACTGGAGCTGGCTCAGAGTATTCTCGGACTGAATCAGGCTCTTGAGTGGACTTCTAGAATTCCCAGGCTGGAGCGGGCTCTGAGGGTTATCAGGCTGGATCTGGTTCTGGAGTGGATTCTGGGAACTCCTACTAGAGCGGGTTCAGGAGTGGACTCCCTGACAGAAGTAGACTTTGGAGTGGACTCTGAACATCAAGCTGTAACTTGGCTGTGACCTGACTTGGCTCAGGAGGACCAACGGTGACCAGACTTGACTCAGGAAAATCGTCTGTAACTTGATCTGACTCAGGGATGAACACGTCAGGTTCTTCCTCCATGACACCCACAGTAAACAAAGAACCATTTAGTTGGAGTGCCTGGTCAATATAAAACTCTAAAGCCCAGTTAGGATCTTAAAAATTAATGATTGAGCTGAGTGGCTCAGATAGGCCAGCACAAAAAAATATCGCCAGGCATAGCTCACACATGTTAGTCAAATGTGCTAGCTACACAAAGTCCATCACGCAGTCCTCGATGGGCTGATCAGTTGGACACGGGCGAGGTTCGCATGTAGTATGAACACTAACCATGCTGGAGCATGGAACCTGATGTCCGACGTCACATTTTTGTGATGCTCCAAAACCAACATGGCGGGGAAAGGGTAGCTTCGGTCTATGGCAGAGGTGCAATATTTGTTTAACAATAAGCTGCGAGAGGGCTGTGGACCACCGTGGACCAAACGACTCAAAATTACTATCCACAAAGTAAATAGAGTGATGGATTTATCCTGAAACATAATGACATTAGCGCGTTCCGGCACAAATGCTGAAATCCTATGTGAGTGCAGGCAAGAGGGGGAGTGGGGAGGGGGAATAGTCTTGTGGTCCAGGGTCCACAAATGGAATCTATCTAGTCTGACCAAAAATTCTGTAGCATTTTTGCAGCATTAGCATTACACCTAACCTGAGAAATACGCAAGAACTAGCCAAAGCCTTTTTATTGTATTGACTTAAAGTATACATTTGTTTTACAAGTAGTTTTTCATCCAAAACAAGTATATAATTTATTTATTTATTTATTTTAATCACAAAGTATAAAACTTTAAAAACACATTGTAAGCACGCGTTGTTTTAATAATGTTAGTAAAATGTAACTTTTAGTTTGGTGCAGTTTATTTGAAAAGCTAAAGGACAGAGTCCTGTGTGTGGAACAAGGTCCATTTGCACCTTTAATAGTAGCTTGAAGTGTTGGCAACACATCAGAGAACTGCATTAGCAGATTCACACATATTCAGTGCCCTCCACTAATATTGGCACCCTTGGTAAATCTGAGCAAAGACAACTGTGAAAATAAATCTCCATTGCTTATCCTTTTGATCTTTTATTTAAAAAGTTCACAACATTTTAACCTATCTTTGAAGTGAAACAATTGAAAATGGATGAAAAAAATGTTTTTCTCCAATACATGTTAGCCACAATTATTGGGACCTAATTATTGCTACATACTTTTTTCCAAGATAACAGCTCTAAGTTTTCTCCTGTATTGCCTCAAGAGTTTGGAGAACACCTCTTAAGAGAAAACAGACCACTCTTTATTGCAGATTCTCTCCAGATTCTTCAGCACACCAGCTCCACGATGGTGCTTCTCCTCTATTTCACCTCACTTTTTTTCTGCAGGTTTCAGGTCAGAGGACAGCCATGGCAAAAGCTTCATTTTGTGCTCATTGACTAATTGTTGTGTTCATTTTGATGTCTGTGTCTGGATTATTGTCTAGGTGGATGACCCAACCATGGCCCATTTTAAGATTTCTAACAGAGTCAGTCAGTTTTAGATTTGTTATCTGTTGGTTTGATAGAATCCATGATGCCATGTGTCTAAAAAAGATCTCCAGCAGAAATATAGGCCCACAACATCCAAGATACAGCAGTGTATTTCATTGTAAACATGGAGTACTTTTTATCCCTGTGTTCACCAAACCCATCTTGAGTGCTTGCTGCTAAAAAGCTCTTTTTTTTTTTGATAAATCTGATCATAGAAGTCAGTCCCAATTTTAGTTCCAGTCATGTCTGACAACTGAACATGCTGGAGATTGTTTTTGGATGAGTGAGGAGAATCTTTCTTAAACCCTCCTGAACAACATGTGCTGATGTAGGGGCTGTTTAACAATTTTTTTTAAAGGTTTCTGACCCTGAGACTCAAATATTTTCTGCAATTCTTCAGCTGCGATCCTTGAAGAGTCTTTAGTCACCCAAACTCTACTCCTCACTGTGTATTTGTCATGAGCCGGGTTTGATTTTATTTTCTCTCTGGTGTTTTTTTTTCCTGCCTCTTCATTAATTTTTCAGCTGCTG
>JAUMHG010000067.1:14332029-14360410 GCA_032359395.1 Enteromius anoplus | reverse complement strand
ATTGGCAAATTCGCCACTGGTGCCCTGTGCTCTTCACAGATGAAAGCAGGTTCACACTGAGCACATGTGACAGACGTGACAGAGTCTGAGGACTCCGTGGAGAACATTCTGTGGTGTTCTCTGGCAAATGCCAAACGTCCTGCACAAACCGAGACCGACTAAATCCAGAATAACTGTGGCAACGTCTCCAAGATGCTTCAAAAAACCTACCTGGAAAGCTACCTGATAAACTATGGGCAAGTAAACCTTTGAACAGAAGCTGTTTTACCAAAAGCTGTAATAACTAAATCAAATAAATATTTGGTAATATAAGTTAATTGATAAATTAAATCTATTTATGGCATCATTTTTGAAAGCATCCTCATTTTACAGCATTTCTACACAAATGTCTAAAACTTTGAACAGTACTGTAGCTTAGCAGGTAGGTTTTTTGAAGCATCTTGGAGACGTTGTCACAGTTCTTCTGGATTTAGTCCGTCTCAGCTTGTTCTGTTTCTTCATGTCATTCTAGACAGACTGGATGATGATCAGATCAGATCTCTGTGTGGAGCACTGGCTGTTGTCAGACTCCTTGTGCAGAATATAATCTCACTGCATTATAACAATTAATGACAAAAACTGACACGCTACTGCAAAAGATAGAGATAACCGACTTAAAACCATTTTTTTTTTTGGTGAAAATACTAGTGGCCTAAGACTTTTGCACAGTACTGTATGTATATAAAGGTAGTTTAGAATAATGTCACTACTTAAAGTAAACAATTCAATTTTAGATATAAATATATATTAATAGCATTAGATCCACAACCATTTAGATCTCCAGAATCACCACAGCTGATGCCTTGGCTTGTGTGATGCAATATTTCTCAGTTGCTAGCAAGTTTGGACTTTAGGTAAAGTATTGTTAGCTTTTATGTTCAGTGAGTGTGAGAAACACACTGCAGGAGAC
Organism: Enteromius anoplus; assembly: GCA_032359395.1. Lineage (NCBI taxonomy): Eukaryota > Metazoa > Chordata > Actinopteri > Cypriniformes > Cyprinidae > Enteromius > Enteromius anoplus. The sequence goes on along the minus strand of JAUMHG010000067.1, from coordinate 14,359,461 downwards.
TCCGAGTCGAGTCAGACCTCTTGCATTCACCCTGCTGAGTGTGGAAGCAAACCCAAGGTATCCCGCCAGCATTTCACTGTCCACAGAAACAGCACTCTGACATCTGTTTTCATCAAACTAACAAACTCTGACAAGCCGTAAAAAGAAATTTTTCAGGATTTTTCAAGATCGATATACCTGCAGGGCCACCCGTTTGAGTCGTTCATCATCCAGCTCTCTTCGGAGTTCATTGAGCTCTCTCCTACAAAGTTATGAAAGACGTTACATAATTACAAAAAGCAATAGAAGATTTCTAAGTATTTTATCTACAAAGAATAAAGATCTTTTGTGCATTATATTTGATAGACCCCACGTGACCAGTCCAGAATACCAGGAAACAAGCAGCATGAGAGAAAACGATTTCTTACGACTGTTGTGTCTTCAGTAACTCTATAGACAGCACTAGCTCCTTCATCTGAGCCTTCAGCTCCTCCAGTTCACATCCTTTCTCTTCTTCCTTGTCAGGTTTTGGTTTGGGCTCAGGGGTTGCCAAAACTGTTTTAGGTGCCGTAGAGGGTAAAGGTGATGAGACGGGTGTCTGCAAGACAAAAAAACAAAAACTAAAAAAAACTACAGTGGTATGGTATGAAACAGCAAAATACTTAATCCCATGTGATCTTTTAGAAAGTTACATATTTCTGAAACTAGTTTCCTTTTTGTATAATATACAAGGGATGACCTTGACACCGTCTCTGAAGTATTTCCAACTGAGAGGCTGACATCATATTCCTAATTTCTGGAAAAACTCTATTAGAAGGAACATCGATCACTTTATTTAAATGTAATGAAACATTTCTCAGGCTAAAACGTGAGATTAATAAACCACACGGAAAAAGTCACACAAACGCAGCAGGTGGTCTGAGTTCATTTGTCCAAAGCGCGATAACTTAGTGTGCACTCTGAATGCAGAGCACTCTATAATAATTTTTTAACTTACAGAAATATTTTTATTTATATTATAACATTTGAACTGAATAAATAATGCATCAATACGTTACTTATAATACACAGTTGCCTATATCTAATCTTAATATCACACATTTATATTTCTGCATAATTTTTTATATAGAATAATCAATAGAATTCCACACACACACACACACACACACACACACAAACTGTATTATTGCAGTATATTAAAATTTTTACTTTTGTAAAAACTGTAGTTAAAACATAACAATAATATTTGAAGTCTCCCACTAACCCATTTTTAAGACTGTTTAGAGTTGATTCTTTATTTTGGGGAGACAATTTTATTTATTCTAAAATGTATTGCATATAATTTTCATTCACATACAGCTACATTACACATAGTGTGAAAGGCAATACTGGAAAAGACATAATAGGGACACTTTAATATGATACTGTGTTGATTAATAATTACATCTGATTAGATCATTTAATTATATATAAGCGTAGGTTTCCAGCTAATTCAGAGCCTTTATTTTTTCAGATAAAAAAAATTGCAAACAATACATTTAGAGACAATGTAAGAAAAAACTGCTTTTTAGTTTGCAGGTTTGCATACTCATTTTAATCTAAATACAACGAAACAAATCACCTATCAATGTACAACCACAGTATTTGTCAAAATAAAATTATTATTATGCAATATTACTTATTTTTTGCCCAAATCAAACTACAAGACACCTAATCATGAAACCTATGTCTTGCTAATATAAGAATGTGTTACTATTTATGTGAACCAGACAGCATGTTTTCTCAGTCTGTTTGACTTAAGCTTAACGTAAAGAACACTACATAATAAAATATGTCCTCAAGACCAAAGCTTCATTTAAAAGGAAGAGCCAGACATTCAGTCGAGATCATATCAGAGATGCTGTTTTTCTCACACACCCTTGAGAACATAATTTCATGGAATGTATTTTCAAGGAGTCACGGTTAATCAGACAAGCATCTTGGAGAATTGAAGATTTTAGATATCCTTTCAGTTAGATATTTAATTGCTCAGTTCAGATATTGCAGAAAAGCCACACAAGACTCTAGAATTAAATGTAACATTCTAAGAATAAATGTGATTGTGTAATTTATTTGCCCTCATGTCAATCTAAACCTATTTTTTTTTTTTTTTTGTCTGAATTGTGTGCTATATATGTTTTAATTACCTTAAAATAATTCTGTGTGGAAGGTGCAGTGTCAACTTCATCCACTTTCTCCATTTTCTCAGCTTTCTCACCAATCTCCTTGCTTGGCTGCAAGATCATGTTACACAAAATATTGGATGAAAAAAACGCTAGTAGCGCTACACTTCAAACACATCTGATCTGAAGTGTCACTGGTGAGGCTTTTTTGGACCCAGACAAAAACACTGCCTGATGTTTCCCTTATTATGCCAGAACATTGTTTTCTCAATCTAAACAGATGTAATAAATGTGAAAATATCTATTAAAAATAAATGTCAGAGCAGATACTGGTTTTCTTATCCTGCAGGTCGAATATTTGATTTCACACGTGACAAAAATAAACACACAAAAAAATGAAAAGTACTAACACATAATAACTAACACAACAATTCTGTGAACCAAAAACTTGAAAAAAAGTTACAGAAGCTGAACTGTTGATATAGAAAATGTCATCACATTTTTAAAATGAAATTTAATGTCTTTCTTCTAGGTAGGTATGCATTTATTGAATGAGCTTTGTGCTATGTCCGAACTGATTGCACTATATTTTATGTATAATCATTTTCTATTTTTAACTGTTTTATTAAAATTTTAAATCAACGTTTAAATAATTTGAATTTATTAAATGTTTTGTTTTATTATTTTATGATTTTTTTTTTACTTTCTTTTTATGTAAAGCACTTTGAAGTACCATTGTGTATGAAATGTGCTACATAAAAAAAACGCGCCTGCCTTGCCTAGGTAGAAGAATTTAATTAATATCAATTTATATTATATTTAATTTAAATGAAAACCGGTGCAATTTGTTTTATCTCCAAGAGGAAGGAAGGCACTTAATGAATGTGCAAAATCTGTGTTTTGATCAAATGTTTTAATTACATTTTTTCTTTTCATTTTACATTCTTAGATAACAGAATAAAAATTAATTATTTTATATTTTCATTAACATTTTAGCATTAAATTAAGAGATCCCAAGGCAAGTAAGTATAAGTGTGTTTTATACTCACGGAGTGGCCTCTGTGTCCAGGTAGTCTTTTGCCAGGCATCTTTGGTCGCTGCGCAGTAGGGTGGGTTAACTTCTCCGAGGAAGAGGAGACCTCGTCAAAACTCATGAGATTAACTACAAGAATAAGACACAAAGAAGAACAGCCTTCAGTCAACACGGTCAAACACAACCCATCTCACCCGAATTAGAATTTCCAAGTTATTTATGAGCCAAAAAAGTATGTCGTTAAATGAGGGAATTTAAAAGTCACATAAAAAGTAAAATAAAGTAATAAAGTAAAAAAAGTGTGTCTAGAACAAACCCATCAGAGCAGGAAATTACAATTTATGAGGGATGATGGATGGTTATATGAAGATTGTGTCAAAAGTAAAAAAAAAAAAAATTCCAATCAATCATCCTGGTATGGTTGTCAGTTTAGCACTAAAAACTTTGATATGCCCAGCATTACCTACAAGTTTAACTTCTTATCCACCTGCTGAATGGTGTCATGCAAACACAAAAACAAGAACCACATGCTCTTCTAAATACTATAAAAAGCAGCGACTATATACAGATTTCCATGAAGTGTAAAATGTCTCATGTCTGACAATATTCTAAGTCTAAAAAGAATCCGGAAGCCTGCTGCAGTGACATGCACTTTCGAGATTAGCAGCTTTGGTGTTACTTCTGTCAACCTTTCAGGCCGAAGCAACATCCTGGTGTTTTTGTATTCACAAACAGAATCTAATCAAATGGCATACTTTCTTTTAAAACAATTCTATATGTAATATGGTGCCTCCAAGGTGAACATCCTCTAGTGTGCTTCTAAGTAAATGTTTTTAACATTTAAACAAGTATGTATCCATCACAGTATTAACAAGTGATGTATAGAGCTGCTTAAGAAAAAAAAATACGAGACCTAACTAAAACTTTTTATCAGAACAAGCTGAAGCCGATCTTATATCAAATGTCTAAAACAAGATAAACTTTCATCAACCAAATATACAATTAGCTTATATGTTTTAACAGTTGAAAACACATTTTTCAGATTGATCATTACTAAGGAACTGATAAAATTCGCCATTCCTGACAACTTCTAAAGTGACGCAACAACAACAATATAAAAAAGATGGCAACTGAGCAGAAGCAATAAACCAGTCTCTTCCTTTATCTTTCACAGGTAATTTAAACATTGTTAACCAGCTCTACAGATCTGGACCGCCACCCTCTGTGCAGGAAGAGTAATCCTGCTCCCAGCAAGGGATCCATGCTGTTAATACACAAACAGAGCTCTACTACACCAACACCACAGCAAAAACCATAATGAGCTGAGCACGCAAGAACCAAAACCATTCCAAACACTAACATTATAGCCCCTGTGACAGTGTTAAAATATAAAAATAACTGCTAACATTTTGCACGATCATGATTTTCATCGATGATTCCCATACCGATTTTTACAACCAAACCCAATCCAATTTTTTTCGATTTAAACAAGAAAGAATTAAAGTATACACAAACAAGATGTTTATTTGGGATTTAACAGAACAAATTGTCTTTTGGCTATTGAAAACAATAACTGTAACTGTGGGTTGAAACTACGTAAAGCTGTTCTTAAAATGAAAACAAGAACTGCACCTTGTGAAATTAAATGCAAAAACTACGAAGTCAGACTCCAAACAACACAAATAAACAAATAGTCCAAACAAAGATGTTTCTTAATTATTAGCATTTATAAATTGGGTCTTTACCAGTAAAACGAAATAAAACTAAGATATGCTATGCTAAATGATGGTCAATACAAACCAAAATCAGAGCCACTTACCCGTTTCTGAATTCCTCTCACCGCTGTCCACAGCGTTTTTTGGCTTAATGGGTATTGGTTCGTTCTCTGGTTTTGTTCGTATAATGGGAACTTCTCCATTTTGCCTGTAGGATTTATGAGGAAAAGTTAGAATAATTACTTGCAATATCCACTATCACACTCTACATGCAAAGGCTCTTACAGACAGTAACAAGAATACAAATAAGAAAGCTATATTTGATTAAAAACAATTAAGAGCATTATACTGATACACCGGGAAACACTGATTGTCAAATATAAATGTATGAATAAATGTAAAATACATTTATAAGTAATACTTTATATAAAGTAACAATAAAATATATTTTTTTAGTACTATGTCAAAAAAAGTGTGCTACAAATTTATTGTGCGTCTGATATCTAAACATAGCAAAGCTTATGACACCAACACTTGCTTGGCAGCTGGTGATGGAGTAAGAGGCAAGTCAGGTCGTTTTGTGTGGATGGAAGGACGCAGCAGTCCCTTGTTTGGAGGCACAGGCTTTTTCGGGGGCACAATGGGTCCAGCAGGTTTGGCGGGCTTCTCTGGCAAGGGCTTGACCACTTTAGAAAAACAAAGCAGACAAATATTTTTTTTTTTGCACAACACTGTCTCTTACAAGGTTCAATAAGAGTTAATTATCTAGTTAATACAGCAATTTTTGAGAATCGCAGGAATGGAAGCCAATTATTTAAGTAGAAATGCATAAAGTATTTAAATGTACTGCCATTTTCCAAATTACATCAGAAACTTTCATGAATGTTCACAATGACGTGACCCAAAGTAGGTCAGGAGAGATTTTGGCAGGATGTTTGCACCACATCGATCTGCTCCTATTTTCACAATTTTATTTTTGGGCATATAAATCACTCTTTCTGACATTCACTTTTACAAGTCCTGTGCTTATTTGTGACACTTGCTCTGAAATAAGAGCCTTCTATCTGATCAACACAAAGTCCTGCTTTCAGACATCGCAAAATGATCTGATATGTTCCAGTAGAGTGACATTCATATGAGAAAATAATTGGCAGGAAGTCTTTGATGCAAACACAACAGCAGATACTCAGAAAGGCTGTTGGTCAGAGTGCATGATATTTTTTCTACAAGGTACACCATCATATAAAGTGGATCCTTAACAGTATTTAGAGTACACACACCAGATGACCTTAATGGCCCCCACCTGCCTTGAGCTATATTAAAAATATTCAGAAATCTTCATACATGGGGCCGGGTATCGATACAAGTTTCCTGTTTCAACGTGATCCTTTTTAATAATAATAACAATAATCTCTATTTTATAATATTCAATTTCAGTATCAGTTATGTTGATTTAGCTATACAATACAATACAATACAAAAAAAAAAAAATCATAATTTTTTTAAATTGACAACAGGGCCCGGACTATGCAGTCACAAATTTTAAATTGCGTTTTATTAGAACATTGTGTAGCATTGTTACACCGCTGGACAAAAGTTTAGGGTCAGACGATTAATGTTTTTGAAAGACTTCTCTTTAGCTGACCAAGACTGCATATATTATCTCAAAAATACACAATATGTGAAGTATTACAATTTAAATTGAAAAATTGACAAATGTAAATAAATATCATATTTATTCTTGTGATGGTAAGGCTAAATGTTCATCTGTCATTAAATGATTAGTCTTTAGAAATCCTTATAATAAAAACTTTTATTATTATTATTATTATTATCCATGTTGAAAACATTTTAAGGTAAATTTCTTTACTGTGACTTAAGTTCAGTTTAAAACATGTTTGCTAAATAAAAGTATTTCCTAAATAACTATAAAAGAAATAATAAAAAAAATAAATAACAATTTTAAAAACTTAGTTTTTAATATGATAACAACCAAATAATCTAACAGAAACTAATTTTTATTAAATAATCCAATAAGCTCATCTATAATTATTAAAAATGAAATAACTCCTTAAAATCATCAAAGCTAACTATGCTGTGAGAGTTGTGAAGTCAGGCTGTTGTTGTGCAAGAACAGGCTTTAGAAAGTTTTTAGAAAATTCATTGTGATGCAGTGCTTGTCTGTAGTGAAGATTGAGTGTAAAAGTGAAATGACTGCATTACAACAGTTCCTTAAAGAAAGCATGTGTAAATACGCAAGAAATATTCTCAAGAACCTTTAAGTTCTTAGGAAAAAAATTAATTCACAAACAATTAAATCATCGCTATTGTGATTTTTGGGTTATGTGAAAACAAGACTCTATTCTTAATAGATTTTTGGTTATTTTCTATTAACCAATTAAGAACTACACTTGTACCCAGCAATTTCTGCTTTTTCATTCCTTATGACACTGTGTGTTACCACAGCTGGCAAGAAGAATTTGTGGTCTAACATGAACTGGCCAGTGGGTCCTCTTACCTTTATCTTCAGGCCGTGGCTGCGGTTGCTTCTTGTCCACACTGGCCTCTGGTTTCAGGACTGAGGAACGAAACATATTGACGGAGTTAATGTTTTTTTTATATACTAAACTGAAGATGTAGCATCTACACTCTATGTAGATCTAGACACGGCAGATAAAAGAACAATGTGACTTCAGAGACAGACGTTTGAAGAAACGTACAGTCGATGACTTGCATTTCCTGTGTGGGTTGGAGAGACAGACCAAATCTTTGCAACTCTCTATGCAAGCTCGGGATGATGAGGTGCCCTCTCAAGCATAACAACATCCGCTTTTTTTCTTTGCATGTTTTGCAGACAAAAGCTGTGAGGGACTGACAACCATTTCAGCTACCTTATCAGATTTTACATATGCACTGACAGATCATATTCAAATGTTTTTGCGTTAGTCTTGCAAATTTAAACTTAGACAATGGATTCTGGAGACTATGTCTTGTCCGACTCAATTGCTACCAATTAATAAACCACTGATCATGTAAATGTTTCAATATCTTACAAACCTTAGTATTTCAATGATGTTAAGAGAAGTAATGTTACATAGTTAGGGTTAGGTGTTTTCTAGTAAATGTATTTATGCAGGGCTCGCAAAATCGCTAGCTCGACGTCACGGGGCTATTGTGTCTTCCAGTCGGGCTACCAAAGTCTATCTCAGCCCTGCCCGTCGGGCTAAAAACATATTTCAATTCTTTTGCATTCTTTCACAAATATAGTTGGGTAACTATGTAATATTCGGGCATCGGGGCGCCACTGTCAATGTGTGAAGTACTGATATCGCATTTGAATTCGTGTTTTTTTTTTCTTTTTTCACTTTCATGATCCCGTGAACCGTGTAGGCGCCTGGACTGAAGTTAACTAATCTGTGTTTGTTGTTTGTTTATTGGTCTGGTTAGTATCGCCGGCTACAAACGCATCTAATGATGAGTAATGAAATTGGACTCTCAGTTTATTGTGCTGTGGAATGTGTTTCCCATGTACTTATTTATTTGTGCCAACCTGCCATGATATCAAAACTGACCGATTTTCCAAAACATGAGCATGTTAAAAAACAGTTTTTATGTCACTGTGTTTTCTGAAGGAAGACTGTCTTTAGAAAATGTTGTTTTCATTTAATCTAGCAGCTTTTTATTAGCTCAGAGCTGATTTGTCCTCAGCTGTTACCGGTGTTGTGCCAAAATTTGAGTCTTCTTGTTAAAATCAATAGTAATCCTAACTCCTCCCACCACACCCTACACTAAACCTACCAATACTAGGGGAGTCATAATCTCGCAGGGGGTCAAAATTCAAACCTCTCGTTTTTCGTGCTTAAAGCACCTCCTGCTGGCAGAGAATGAATTTGCATTTGTAATAAATCCGTCCCGATTTATGCAGCAAACATATTTTGCTAGTTATCAAGAAAATAATCTACTCTAGAATGATTTAGCTGTTGTTGTTGTTTCTATTTGAAATCAATAGAAAATCATAAACTAGCAAAGGCCCAGATTAAACCAGCATCAAACATACATAACCAGCATGCTGTAAAAATAAGCGGCACATGGATTTACACAGGTATTTTAGTTCTGCTAAGCTAAATAAGACGGGTCAGGGTGAAGAAGGATGGCCAAAGAAAAGCAGACCACAACAAAGCAGAAAAGTTCTGGAAAATCTGACTATGAGGCAAAAAAGAGATGCTATGCTCCCAACGTCGAGTGGCATTTTCTCATCCGTGACTTTAGTTGAAATTTCAGATTCAGAATCTGACACAGACTGATTCATCTACATGGTTCTTACTCCCAGTTAAATAAGAGGGTGACAATATGTGTAAAGCTTGGTAGCCTTTTGTTATTTATATCATTTACATGACTGCATGTCATTTCTGTCTCTACATTAATGCTGATTTCATAAAATTGGTATCAAAAAAAGGTATCGTTCAGCAATTGGTATCGAACTCAAGGTATCGTATCGGTATTGACATTTTTTGAACGATACCCAGCCCTAAATGTAGCGAAAATGGGTGATAAGTCATTAGTGCCCATCAGTAATCTAGCAGCAGCATTCTGAACTAATTGTAAGCATGTTAACAGCAATTGGCTCACATATGCATAAACAGAATTACAGCTTTACACACACACATATACATATACATATATATATATCTCAGAAAATAAAGTCATGAAGCCAAGACTTGGCTATAAAGAAATTCCACCCAAAACACAAGCAATTATAAAATGAATTCTACAATTATTTCTATAAATAATGAAAATGACAAGTATTTATCCTTCCTGCAGCTTGAGCTAAAAATAAATTAATAACCAAAAAGTGTTTTCAATATGCTTCCACAGTGGTGTGGGCAGGTGTTATCTTTCTGTTCAATGTAACAGGTAGAATATGCCAAATTAGTGGACATTACCATACACTCTTTCAACATATACCAACATGCTTCTCTGCAAACCACAAGGTGAGCAGCTCAAATCAATTAGCTATCCTGTACCAGTTCTCTTTAAGTACCACTATCAAGGGCCAACAAATGATGTCAGCTGCCTTTAGCTAATAATTGAACAGCAACTAATATATTTTGAAAATATGGATATTTTCAATATTTTGACTGGCAGGCAAAAACAAGCAAAAGATGTTTGATAACAATAAGATTTAAAGGGATAGTTCAACCCAAATTTAAAAATTGTGTAATGTGCCAGCATTGTAAAAAAAATAAAGTTACTAGTCCCCATTAAATTAACATTAACTATAATCTGTGCTCGACATAAGAAAAAATATACATACATGTTTGAAACAACTTGAGCAAATGATAATAGAATTTTCATGTTTAGGTGAACTATCCCTTTAAAAAAAAATTAAAAAAAATCACAACTTTTATTACATATGATTGCGAGAGAGTCATTGACCAAAACCTCATCAACCTGAACATGCATGATGACACTTCAAGCTTAAACCCAAAAGAAAAGAGTAGAATGTTGTAATCAAAGTCATGTAATCAGTGAGATGTTAAGAGGTATGTTAAAGACGTGAGGTCATACCTGGGGTTTTGGATGGTGGTGGGGGCTTCTTTGGCTTCTGTGGTGAAACAACAACAAAAAAAAAACAAGTTTGTGATTTAAAATGCAATTTAAATCTGGAAATAATCAGGTTCAATTTGAGACTGGATCAATCAGCCTGGAGAACACAAGTGTCTGGTTTTAAACAAACTTGTGAAGTTCATTTAAGAGATGATTACAATTTCAAAGAACCTGTTCATTTAAGCATATTCATTTGTGCATATATTCCAATTTATTAAAATGCAAATCAGCAACTGATGTATAGAACCAGGAACAACATTTCTCTTTTTTCTTTAATGTTTTTACTTTAATGTACATTAATAAAAAATATATCTACTACTACTTCCATTTAGACTGATGCATGCTAAAAACTAAGACATAATGAAATGCATGTATCTTTTTTTTTAAATTCACCATTTTCTCAAATCTTTTCTATGCTGATTATAATTTGTAAATTACAAAAATGAAATAAGAAACGTTAACTTCACAAGTCAGGCTACCATAAACCCAAGAGGCTAAATAACAGAAGGTTTCTGAAGAACTCGACAAATCAAAATAAGCAGGAACTGATACTGGAAATCCCCCAGCCTCCTCTTTGATGCCTCTGGAAGATTTGATGATTCTTTCAATACGTTTTTTAACAAATCAATGAACGGGCTGAACTGATTACCAAATAAATCAACTTAACACATAATCACAACAGGAGAGAGAGAGTTAAAAAAACAATACATTCAGTATTTGTAAGCGGCATAGATATGCATGATTTATTATTTGGCAAAGCATGTATATGCATGATTTCTTTTGTGTAACATGGGTCTTCATGCACATAACTCTAGCATTCTTGCACTTTTTCGTGGCAACTTATGCATGACCAATTCTGCATGCTGATTAAAATTGTCATAAAAGTGTTCTGACACACTCTAAGAACAAATAGGGAATTCATAATTGAAATCTCATCATCTCATTCTTAATTTAAGGCAAGACACTGCAGGTGAACAGGTGAAAAAATAACTAAATAGTTGTGGCCTTACCTAGTTGATCGATCACATTGATGATTGCAAACATTTTTTGTATTACAGGTTTTCTAAATGTTAGGTTTTAATATGCAAATGAGACATTGTATAATTAAATATACACTAATTTGGATACATTTCTACAAAAATGTAAACACTGGATAAAGTCAGTTTCAAAATTTGTGTTTACAGGTTTTTTTTTGACATATTTGAGATGTTTTTTTGGGTGGTGAAAAAAATTTACATAAATCAAGCAGAATATACATGAACAAATCCTTGTGTAAAAACCTTTAGGATATAGACCGCAACTAAATTCTAAAGTTTGGTGTAAGTGCTACTGAAAAAGACTCTGCCTTCAAAAATGTGTATTGTAATTGAAATCTATTGACACAAATAGATAAAGTGCTATAAAAGAAACACTTACAGTGTCTTTTTGATTTTTTCTTTCCACTAGTCTGAAAAAACACTTTATGAAAACCCCAAAATCTCAAAATTGACAGGTGCATGAAAAAACAGTGTTTTTGTTTTTTTAAAGCATTTCAAGGTAAAAACCTAAATCACTCTGGTTTGATTACCAAAAGGCAGCATTTCCTACAGCAAAAAGCCAGATTAAGTTAAAATGTCTGGAAGGTTATGAATACAAATATTCCTCTTAAGAACAACATGTACTCAAGAATTGTTCACAAAGGAGCATATATTAAATATGCAAACAGGGTCAATTTTGATTACATGTTGACATTACATTAATAGTTTTATTTCAGTTTTTTCTTTCTAACATTCTAGCAAGCAGATGCTTAGCCATCTTCTAGATTTAAGTGTGAGCAGGTTTATGAAAATCATCATGGGGACAAAAAAGGACAAATCTAAACGCACATTTGGTTTATAAGAATTAAGAAAGAGACTCCAGCTGTTTCTTGAAACAAAAAAAACCCTATCTATGAAGAAATCTGTTTAGGGCCGAAGAGAGGCAAAACAATTTCCTCTTCCTGAACATCAGAGACATACCTAAAAATCAATGGCTGGGGGGTTAATGTTCAACCGCTCATGGCACAAAGAGAAAAACAGGTAAACAGCAGACTGGATCTTTTTGTTTAAATGTAGTTAAAAGATTTAAAAATGAATTTTTAGATGCGTTTAAACACTTCAACCTGTAATTTTATGCGATAGCTGTATATTCTATATTTAAAAATACATATAACTGATGCTAGTCATAAATTTATAAAATATAAAAATGTTATCTTACATAAAAGCATTAATAATAGTGCTGTCAAATGATTAATTGCGATTAATCGCATCCAAAATAAAAGTTGTTCTTTACATAATATATGTGTTCATGCTGCGTTTATTTATTATGTTTATATTAAAACACACACGAACAGTATATATTTCGAAAGTATTTACATATAAATGCATTTATACATTTATTTTCTTATGTTTGATACTATATCTAAATATATTTAATTTATAAACAAAACATTTTCATTAAATATTTTATATATATTTATTTTGGATGCGATTAATCGCGATAAATCATTTGACATCACTAAATAATAATAATAGATTAAAAAGCCTAGCATCTTGGGTACTGTTTATTTTTTATTTTTTATGCACTATAATTTACAGAAATTGCTTTCCTTTAAATGGCCTCCGTCCCCTTCATTCCTGATGTGGAAATCAATGTCTCATCACCTGACAGGGTGCTTCAAGGATAAAGTATTGATCAAATCATGGGCTCTTTAGAGTCAGTTTGTAGGAATGAACACTTTCACATTTTCATGAACTGCTCGCTGACCTTCACAACCCATCACATGAGCTTCAGCTCATCACATTCTCACTGCAGCAGCACAAAGACAATCATTCACCAATCAGGTTGAATATGAAAAGGTTTTTAAAAAAAAAGAAAAGAAAAAAGAAAAACACCGGGAGCATATCAACCCATGACCTCATTCAGAGGAGGGTTATAAGGCTTCACCGAATTTCTCTAAAAAAATGTATGTGGTAGAGCAGAACTTTTGCCTGCACAAACCCTCTGTTTGTTCTCTAGACATGGTAGCTGGTGCTTTGAACAAATAAGCTGCTTCTTACAATAAAAGGGCCTGTTGTTCCACAGTTTGCCAAAATGTGGTTAAACATGCACCCCGAAGGTAAACAAAGACCTCTAAGCTAAAAATGAAGCTGAGTTTGTGAAATACATGGTGATAAGAAACCGTTATTGATTTAAAAGCATATTTCAAGCTCAAATGCCCAAGAGTAAACCACAAAAAGTCAAATGTTAACTTGATATTGTCTGGACTGTTGTTTATTTTGGTCCTTAAAGTCTTTGATTAAAATATTTAGTAAAGCGCTTTCATTGAGAAGCAGGGATGGGAGATTTCTCAGTATTTTTCATGACACTCAATCTACACATAATTGACAAAATCGTATGTTTTTTGATACAATTTTCATTTCAAATTTTGCATACTGCGATTTTCTGACAAGACAATAAGCATTACCTCCTCTGGTTCCTGTTTAGAAGATGCTTTAACAGAGCCTTTGGATGTGAGTGTCTTTATAGAGACAAAAAAAAAAACACCTTTTGATTAGAGATTATTTTTAAGATTTCATTTGTATTGACTGTGAATCAGTTTTGAGAATAATAGCTTATGTCCGGTGTGAAGTAGGTGATTCTGATATTTTTTCAATTGCAGGTTTGTACTGAGTGGTTAAGTTCCTTTTCAGAAAATGAAGAGTCCCAAGGTAAACATCAAAAGCAGCATTAATGAATTCAAACGTACCTCTTTGTCTGTCTCAGGAAGCAAAGTTACAAAGTTGTCTGGGAAAACTCCATTCTTGCCATTAACCTCTCCTCTCCACCAGCCTGGCTCTCCGGTGTCCTAAAACATCAAAACAGTCAAAAACATGAGCAACTTATCTAATTAAATATACAATACACCTTAAAATAGGAAACGCAGACATCTCCCTTGCCACTAGATGGTAGTCATGTATAAAACATTTCTGCTTCCTGCTAAAGGCCTTTGCCAAACAATAGCTGACTGTGGGAAAACAGTGTCCACGTGCCTTAAAAGAAGTAAAAAAACCCTTTGGTTGCTAACAGAACAGAAGCCATGGGTAATGAGAAGCATTAGCCACAGTATCATAAATGTACAAAATGTCTGCGGACGAAAAACACTTTTATCAGTTAAACTTTATCTCTGATCACTGTAAATCATCACTGTTTGACATCAGAATTCACCCATCCGAACACCTGTTTTTGTAAATAAACTTTGCAAATTTTCCCCATTAAACCATGATTTCATTTATGGTTCAGATAGTTAATGTTATATGTAATTCCCTTCCTACCACTTTACCTTTTTAGCACAATTTGCAAAAATGTGGACAAACTGCCTAAGCTTGTTTGTATAGTGTTTTCACACACTAGGCTTAACTACAGTACAGGATATAGATTAAATGTAAACGTAAACCAGACCAACAAAAAAGATCATCTACTGACAATAAGCTGTTTAAAAAAGAGCGACATTAGAAGAATGGCTAATTAAAAAAAACATCATTTAGCTGATTATTACTTTTAAAGTCTAAAATGAGACTTATAAATGGAGAATAAATGAATTTTAAATTATTTTTATCATATTTTGTAGATTCTTTTTTTTTTTAACTCAGCAATACATTTTCTGAATAGAGTTTTTTTTAGATGTTCAATGCTTGTCATCTTTCAGATTCTTTTTCTTTGTCACAATAATGTACATTTTTATATACAGTAATAATGGTCATGCTTAAACGTTCTTATTGCAGATGCTTTGTCTTAAAAATACTTCCTTAACGTGTGTTGTTTATTTAGTTTGACATTTGCTCTGCACCTTGCTCAGTACGTGGATGATGTCACCCTCCTTTAAATCCAGCTCATCTTGGTTAGTTGCTTCATACAGGAATATGGCCTTGCAGTATTCTTTTACTGTAGAGAGACAAACAAAAAGAAAACATGTATGACAAGTTTCTATAACTTGATTTGGCCCAAGTAGCTACTAGAGACTCTCTGCTAAAAACTTGTTTTAGTAAAGCACACTGTGTAAGTGCACTTTTAATACTAGCAGAAAGAAATAACCAAGAGGAAGAAAACCAATGTCTTAATCATTGCACTCAACATCATCTAACCATGTGTGGTTGATTCCCATAAACCTCCTGTCATCACATACAGCTTTATGTTAACCTTCCCATTAACTCACCTTTTACTTTGCTCTCTGCCTCCTTTTCTCCTTTAGGGGGTTCAGGAGTGCTCAAAAGGGTGGGTTTTGTGGCTGATGGTAATGATGGAATTGGCTAAAATGAAGCAGAATCACAAATGGATTTACTGACACAGCAGCCACACGAACACATGCAGTTGCACACTGGAAAGTACAGACTTTGAGACAGGTCAGCCATGCCTGGATGAAAGGAATGCTGGGGAAACAATCACCGCTGCTACATACGCACAGATTCAATGGGTGTCCGTGCCGAATTCACTGTTTTGTTTTTTAAATCCAAAACAGAATAAGAAGTCTATAAGCACTTAGTAAATCCTCAGACCATCAAATGATCATGACATGTTATAAATGACCTCTGAGCTCTTGATATGAGACGCAGTGGATGACTCAACTAATCTGAATGACATAATGGGATGCAAAATGTGGCAAAAAGGGAGAAAGGAAGTATTGGTTAAATGCTTTTATATCTTAAATGGAGCTAAATGACATTACACAGAAGGTCGTTTTTGGCACATTTAACAACTATAAAATGATTGAAAAGTTTGGGATCAGTTTTTTTCCTTTAACACAACAAGGATGCAACAAAACCAAAATTGACAGTAAATATATTTATAATTTAATATTTTAAATAGCTGCCGTTCCTTCAAATTTTTTAACAATTAAAACTCATTTAACTTTTTTTCCTATAGTATCATGGATCATGCAATACTGCTGCATGAAAAAAATTACTCAATTTATTATATATATATAAATAATATGTATGTCATATACATATATGTTTATGTGTGTTGAATATAGAGAAATGTTGAATGTGTTGAATGTAGAGAAACAAGTCAATTTGGCTTTACATCTATAGCTTTTTACAATTATTATCATTGCAAAGCAAAAACCCATTCAGCAAACTAACGACCACAGTAGGAATTGAAAATGACCTTGAAATATACAAACCTTTCATATGTATAATGAAAGATTTCATTTTTAGTGTTTTATTGTGTAAAAGTAAAATTTTGCTTCAAATTATAACCCAGTTTAAATATTCTTGATTTACATAATATTCCATCATACTAGTAGAGTATGGGATCCATTTAAAAATCAACCATTTAAATTTCAAACCAAATTATTATGTTCTGATGAGACATTACTTTCAATAGAGTAATGCGCACGGATAAATCACGCACAACCAGGGGAATTTATAATGGCTGTTAAAGGGTTCATCTAGATTTTAAGCTATGAAACTTTAGTTGCAAACAGCTGCTTATAAAGCTAAAAGGCAAGCACAAGTTGTGCAGGCCCTAGAAACGTAAACACAACGCACACGTCATTGACATGTCTAGCAATTAAAATGTTACATCTGCAGACAGCTGGGAGGCATTTCACAAAGGCACAGACAGGTCTATTCTGCTCTCAGTTTGAGCTGTGCAGAGCACAAACGCAGTCCATACCAGACTTCTTCAAAAACAGACACCATAAATAATGAAGACCAAAAATAGAGAAACATATTTCCTAAAAAGGAAGGTCTCACCATGAGACTTTCTGCCTCTATGGTAAAGTCTTGAGCAATCACTGGCAAAACTTGTAAAGCAGTTAGACATGTAATTACCCTTCAACGCTCCATTGCTCATGGCTATGGGAAGGCAGCACTGATTATCATACATGCCAAGCCAATGAAATAACTGTTATTACTAATATGGCCTACCCTGGTTTGCGGTACAGTTCCTACTTCATCAATACCAGCATATCTTGAACATATATCAACTACAACCACACATTCATTTTTATAATAGAAACAAAAGTTTTCTGTTTAATGTGAAGTGATTTGGGATTGGTACTGGCCCTGCAAAATAGACAATGGAAAATGTCATGTGCAGAACTGCACTTACTTTTTCTTTCTTTTCCTCATTTTCAGATGGTAATCTTTGAGAGACTCTGAGTTTTACAGATCCCTCTCTGAATATGTCACCAAAGCCAATACCCTTGATCTTCTTCGGTTGGGCCATGACCCCATTGCCTGGGTGAGGGGACGTAGGGCTTGATGCTCCATCTCTGTTATCTGTGAACACATAGTTCTGCATGAGGACCAGCACAACAAGCTTGTCACGTCATGTGTAAACTCTTTAAACATTGTTATCCGTTAAAATTATATCTTAAGTTTGAATTCACACAAACACAAAGGCACTTTAAAAGTTACCATATAAGTGATCCAATACATCTGTGTGAGGAACAGACAAAAATTTAAGTTGGAATTAAAAAAGAAAACTTACAGTATGCAATTTTAATTTGACTATACTTCTAAACACTTTAAATTGGAAAGCCTCTTGGTTTTCCAAAAACAACCAGTACAAATATTTACAATCACTCCTTTTGGGTTGCCCAGAAGAAAGAAATACATACAGATTTAAAGAAACATGAAGACGGTAATATCATTTTTATTTGCAAACATAATTTTTTGGGGTAAACTATTTCTTCAAACGTACATCAAATAGTTGTTCAATATGGGCCATTATTACTCAATTTATATGTTAAAATATTTTCTAAATATGTAGTACAATGTGTGTGTGTATTTATATTTGCATTTTATACATAGTACACATACATATCATGTCTACAGAAAACCTTTATTTTGAGTTAATGTATGATTGTGAGAAGTTTTCAGTCTTTTGAAAAGGGAAGTACACTTGGTTTTTGAGACTACTTCAGTTGACCTAATGCCTCAAATAAATAAATATTATATACAAAGATTTGTCGTCAACTACAGATGCCGTGACTATATGTAAAACACATGTTCTAAAACACACCCTTAAACTAACAAAAAACCCAACAAAGGTGTCGGTTAAGTGTTTTCGTGTAAGAACATGCCCTCTCTGAGATAAGCTGAGCGGTACCTGGCTCATCTGTTACATCACTGGTCTCTGTGTCTTCAGTTGATTCTATTTCTTTGACAAAGTTTGAAGGAAAGAGTCCAGACTTCCCATTCATGCTTCCGTTCCACCAGCCCTCTTCAACCTAAAAAAGACACTCAGTCAGCACTAATACAGGAACTGTCCAGTCAAACACTCATTTTTAAAGACAGTGGGTATCAACTGGTTTCGCTTCAGGACATCAACTGAAAACCAACACAATAGCAAAAAATTTTTAAATCAGGCAGAGGCTTAAAAATATGTAATGTTTAAAGTTGTCTTGCATATTTAATTTTATTTTTAAAGATAATATTACACAACAATATTATAATTTAATAAAGTAGTATAAGTACTCACTAATAACAATTATGTGTCACCTGCATTTTTATTTTTGCATTTTATATAGTCCTTTTTGGGCCCCTGTTGGAGAACCACTGAAATTCACACCGTTTTGGATAAAGTCACAAAGAATGTTTAAGAGAAAGTATGTTAAAGAAATAAATATAATATGTTTTTATTACTAGCTTTTTAGGAACATCTGAGCAGCAAGCTAAAATTACAAGGCAATTGCAGATCACAAGAGAAATGAAAACTAAGGAACATATAATATCTTACACTGCAGCATGCAAAAAAACCTATCAGATTTGCTGTGCTCGGATTTCTATAAATAGAAAACTAAGTTAAATACTAAAAGACTAAAGACAAAAGTTACTGACCTCTTCAGTGATGTCAATGATATCGCCAATCTTCAATTCCAGCTCGTCTTCATTCTGAGGCACATATTCAAAGAGGGCTTTGCACTGACGCTTGTTGGGCTCTGTAATGAAAACACAAGTCACTCTGGATCTGGCCTGACATGCTTAGTCAATTATGCCAGTACGCAAGAGGAACATTTCCCCCTGCTGCCTGAAGAGGGCTCGAAGATTAAAGACCGGCTAAATCAGGAAGAACCTTTATTAAACTTGTGCGCACACATACACTCTCACACACAAACACCACACCCTGTCCTTCAGATGATTCATGTGCCTTTTAAGGAGAAAGGAAAATGTCTGATTACTGTGCTTGCTCCATATAACATGAAAATTAAGACATGTTACCTGTCACCCAAAAACTAACCTGAAAATATTCTCCACTACTTAATCTTCTACTGCTAGTGGACTGTGAGAAATGCACAATTATTTACCAATTACACTACAGTTTAAAAGTTTAGAATCAGTTTTTTTAATAATATTTAATAATAAATAATAAAGTGATAGTAAACATTTAAAAGAAACATTTTAAAAAGACAAATGCTGTTCTTTTAAACATTAAAAGAATTCTGATGAAAACACATATATATATAAACTATTTTTAATGTGTCAATTACTTTGTCTCATATTCTTATCAAAGCATTTTTGAAAAAAAAAAAAAAAAACCCAGTACAAACAGTAAAACTAAAAAATAGAATTTATTCCTGTATGTCAAACCTGTCATTACTTGAGTGTTCAGTGTCACATGATCCTACAGAAATCATTCTAATATGCTCATTTGGTAGCTTTTTTATAATTATGTTGTTGTGTTGCCCTGTGTGTAAACCACAACAGGATATTTGGATTCTTTAACAAACAGTAAGTAAAAAAAAAACACAAATTTGAAATACATAGATTTTTAAAACATTTGCTGTCTCTTGTAATTAATGGTTATCAATTTAATGCTTTTGATCGGTTTAATAATTATTGCATAATAAAAGTGTTAATTTCTTAAATCTTTCTGACCCTGTACTAAGTATTAATTTAATACCATGGTAAATGGAAATAGTAATAATACATTATCACAGTATATTAAAATACTAAAGTATTATCATCAAATTCTATTACTGTACTACAGTACCAAAACAGTACTGTTTTGTTTAGTACATGGCTTGAAATGAAAGTTGCACTGAGCAGAAACTAAACAAAATATACATTATTTCTTCAAGGGTACAGTATGATAAACCTGCACAGGAGCACAGATGAAGAGAATCAACACAACTACATTCCACTGTTATCCATGCTTTAGATGATTTGTTCAGCAGAAACCTTGAAGGCAGAATAGCACCACAACCGCTGTGTGTTTTATGACAATGTTCCCAGCAAGCTGGATCAGATCAAGTGAACCTCCTCTAAAAATCTGAGACCATCGTACACTCGAGAATCAAGACAGAGGAAACGAAAAAAGGCTGCCCACTACTGGCCAAAGCTGCCTTCTGCTAAACATTTTTGTGCTAAACCCTGATTCCAACAAAATAAACACACAAAGCTGAAAGATCTTGCCATATGCTGTACTATGATAAACTATCTAAAAATCATTGCGGACTGCTGCGACAAATGATTTAAACAAGAAATCTCCCACAATAACACACACAAATAACCAAACAACAGTAAAGATGCTGTGTCAATGGCTAAAAGGTGCAGGGGGATTCGTATCACACAGTCACGATACACTTTCTATGCATACTGATGCTTCGATTTGAATAAAAACAGTGCATCCTTGTGGCACGGCTGATAGCATACATTGTGCGTTTAGTAGGTATTCTACAAAATGGCGTCAAGTCATTATTTCTATTATATTTTCCTTGCATATAAAAAGTATACTCATTACTTCATAACATTCAGGTTGATCCACTGATGGCAGAGTGAGTATTTGAATGATATGTTTCATACTTTTCTGGACCTTTACTTGCCAGTCAATGGGACAGTCTCAAGCCTCCCGGTTTTAAAATATCTTAAATTGTGTTCGAAGACAAATATAGTGTTGACGGGTATGAAACGACGGGTTTAAAATGGGGGCAAGTGACTCATGACAAAACTTTCATTTTGGGATGGAGTATCCCTTTAAGGAAGAGCTAAAAGCTGTCAGAATATGAAATGAAAAAAGACGCACTCTTTTTTGAGGCACGGGGTTGAGAATGGGGTTGTAAGCCAATTCCTCCTGCCGGGATGCCGTAGGTACTGATCCTCTGCACCAGACTGGCCACATTCCCTGATGCTCGCCGCTGTATCGGAGTCTCATTCTTTACCTCCTTCGCTTCTTTAACCTCCTTTGGCTCCTCTTTGGACTTTGGCTCATCTTTTTTCACCTCCTTAATTAAAAACAAAAAACAAAAAGAATCAATACAATTTTTTTTTTAAATATACAAAAATCAATGCCATTCTTTACTTATTTTAACTAGTGTTTCAAGTTTTTCCACAAATAATAAAAGTAAAAAAAAAAATAATAATTTGTATTTTAATTAATGAAATTTTAACATTTTATTTTTTGGTAAATTAAGAGGATTAACTATTAAAATTAAAGATAACTATTGTGTGATTATTTCTTAAATAAAATTGTTTTTTTTTTAAACATTAGTGGTTGTAGTATCAACCTATCACATACATTATTCTAAATAATAGTAATATATTTCTGGCGCTTGTTGTAAACAAAACCGCCTTTTCGTTAACCCAGAGACGCACAGAACATACAGGATTCATATTTGAATCGACTTTTACGACTTAGTATTTACAGATACTAGTTCATAGCAAACTCGATTCCAAGATTCTGCATTGCGGAAATCATGAGGGCGTACGCATCAAGAGCCGGGTTGACTGGGTACGCGGTACCACCGGTACTTAAAAAAAAAATACTGGTACCGTGACCTTTAAAGTTTTTTAGTACCAACTTGGTACCAAAGTACCGGGTGTTTTGACAACACAATTATCCAGCGAAGAAAATGGTGCACAAATAAAAGGTAATTTGTGATTTTTAATTGTTTTCTCAGCTTATTTGGAAACTGATGGATATTGTTTGATGAAAGTTATTTCTCATATGTGTTTGTCTCTATTTATACATTACGCCATGATTCTTTTCACTCACATCATTGTAAATATATATATATTTATATTTATTTTATATTTAATTTATATTTTTATATTATATATATATATATGATTTAGCAAAATCTGTTCAAGGAATAAATGCAGAAATAAATACATTTAAATGTGACATTAAAATTTTTTACAGTAATATAAAAACAATAAATCAGAATTTCAAATTCGAATGGAAAATTTGACATCTATACACCCCACAGCACCAGTAAGTTTTGTTTATTTTAAACTCTTTGTTAGATTTACATTCTACATTTACATTCTTCACACCCACATCGTGTAAAACTCTACAGAAACCACTGACTTGCACCAACATTCACGGTTTCCAAACACATGTAAATTCAGCAACACCACAGCCTCCCTCACACATTCAGAAAAAGGTGGGAAGAGAGAGACAGAAGAGAAACAAAGGAGTGATAAAATCTCCAGCGACTGTTTCTCTCATACGCCCGGAGAATTAAGTTTTCAGCACATCCAGTCAAAACCTGCTCTGTGCTTCTCTCTCTCTTTGAGATTTGTTTTTGGTATGGATATTAGAGGATTTGATAGCTACTTAAGGATGCTGCGCTGGTAGCGCCAGAGTTTTACGCCTATTTAGGGTTCAGTTTAGTAATTAATTAAGAATCCCTTCAAATTCTTGAATTTTAATTAAGGTAGCAATGAGAACGTAATAAATCAGAATTCTAAATAAATTAAATGGGGCACAATAGACATAATTGAAATCATATTAAAATAATAGAAAGTTAAATTGCATAAACCTTATTTGCTAAGCCAACCTCAGAGCATGTTGCATCTGCTTTATTTCGTCTACTACCGAAGGCTACTACCACCATGGTTTTTGGGACATAAATACTATGATGTTTTTGGACGTGTATTATGGTTGATAACAGAACATTCTTTGAAGTACCCTTTAATACTATGACAAGCACTATGTAATACATTCAGTATTGCGTAATACATCAAAGTACTCCAGCATTATTCTTGCACTGCCATAGCATTATCACAGAAACACTACAGAAGTCTTGCGAGCTCGGTTTAGACGGACTCAGACAGGGTTTGGGTTTGAGAGAAAGGTATGTGGAGCAGCTCTCTTTGTTTCCTGGAGGCTCCGGTGCAGAATGGAGAATGCCACAGGCTGCATCCGCTCCAAACTTCCTGTCTGAGATGCTGACAAAGAAATTCTTTTTTGTTACTCCCTGCTCAGTAACTAATTTAAGGTCAGCCTTCGTAACCTTTTTAAATCTCCTGTTTTCTTATAATTATCATTAATAAATATACAAAATTATCCATACATGAAACCAGCATACTACAAAACAGTGTAAATAACTCCAATAAAACCATTTTTGTCTTAAATAAATACACACACACACACACACATATATATATATATATATATATATATATATATATATATACATACACACTCTTTATTTCAAATTAATGTTCTAAATTTACAATTATGGAAAATGTACTTTAGGAAGACAATAGAATTGTGCTGTTAGTGTAAAAACATTTCTTTACTAAATAATTATTTTCCATTTATGCTTTTCCTGTAAGTGCCCTTTAAATCCTCAGCTATATGCGATCTGTCTGGTGATTTACCGAAACAGGCAATTCAATCCAGTGCCATGTTATGAGAAACTAAAACCAACTAAAGACAAAACATTACGTGTTTTCCAGACACAACAAGCCCAAGATCTTACTTAGATGAGCTGACAGACAGACAAACTAAAACAAGCTCCTTACCTGCTCGATTTCCATGATCTTCTCCTGAAACCACCTAAGTGCTGACTATCAAATCTTTTCCGGGATCAAAGTTCAGTTCAGGGAGTGGAAGATTACCTCACACCCTACTTAAGGGTCTCCGCAAGGAAACGACAGCAATAATTCCCTGCCTTTGACAAGATTTGTAATTACAACAGACTGTAATGTGGGTTTCCTCACGCTGCTTCAGTAACTACTCTAAACACTAATTAAGAGGTACACAAATTGAAGATGAGACTGCGATACCTGCAATGACACATGGCCAGATTTCAAACTGAATTCAAGCTTGTACTGTAATAGCTAAAGAGAACCGCTTTGCTCCTGCCAACCTCAAGGCTTTTTACCTTTCTTGTTTTCCTTACATGAATCCAATCTTGAGATTACCTTTACAAAATTGTCTGGGAACAGGCCTCGTTTCCCATTGAGGTCTCCCTCCATCCATCCCTCCTCCTCAATTCGTCGCACGTTTCTGATCACATCTCCAAGTCTGAGGGTCAACTCATCTTCGTGGAGGGCTTCATACTCAAACTCCACCACCACCTCAACTAAAAAAGGGGAGAACATAGAGTCATTAAAAAGTCATGCTGCAATTAAGTCTCAGATAAAAGTTGATCTTAACAAGGACGTTCAGGGAAATACAGCTAAGGTTTTTTCACACCAAATACAATCTGATAAAGCAAAACAAATGCAGTAATGAATGGTCTATCTCAACAACAAACGGTCTGTTTGCATTGACACATACACTGAAAATGATATTGTACACCATTTCAAATGTATGGATGGTTCTTAAAGAAATAGTACACCATAAAAATAAGATGAAAGTTCGGTCATCAATTACCCAAATGGCTTTCCGTCTTTCTTAGGTGAAACAGATATGGTTAAAAAAAAGCACAATAGATATAATACAAGCAATCCAAACGTCATATGAACATCAAATGGGTGAGAAAATTATGAGAATATTAACTTTGGTACAAACTGTTCATTTGCTCATTTGTTGTGGGTCAGTTTGACCCATCTCAAATTGTATTTTGTCTGAAATACTGGTTTTAATGTTTTTCCTGACGTTGCGATTTCCTTCACTTAGGACAATGAAATTGAACACTTTGATTTCTATTACAGTTTTGAGTCAATTTGACCTAATATTTCGTTGTTGTATTGAATTTTATTATGTCAGTAGCCTAAGGGTATTTACATGTATTCAGCAAAAACAATTCTGTAATACTATTGTAACCTTTTTGTAAACTGTAACGTTTCATAATTGTAATGAATCCAATTCAAATTACATAACGGCAGATTTTTAACTTAATACAGGAGTTAAAGCACAATCAGATCAAACTGAACTTGACTCTTCTAATACTTAAAATAAGTCCTAATATAGTTGGATCTGACCTTTAAAGCATGAATAAACATTCCGCACAAAGACCGCAGAAGAACCGTGTAGAAATCTAGACCTTGCCCCTAGACAGCCACTATTGTTTGACCTCTTTGTTGAGCGAAAACTTTCAAATTACTGGGCCAAAGGCCAGCAGAGCACAGCCCATAACAATGTTTTTTATCAAATATAGGTATGTTTACAAAGACAGAGATTAACAATAGTCATTTTAACAGCCAAAAGCACTTAAAGTTCATTTTCAAGGGCTTTAGAATGACCGTTTCCAATCAAAGTGGTTTCCATCAAGTTTCAGGCAAACACACACAACAATGTCTGAGCAATGTGTGTTCTCTGCTACCCAATCATTACCACGGACACCCAGACAGAAACATCTTCCAACCATTTCCAGAGACTTTGGAAATTGTGTTGTCTTAGACAATGCCTTAGGAAAAG
The DNA here is from genome assembly GCA_032359395.1 of Enteromius anoplus. Classification (NCBI taxonomy): domain Eukaryota; kingdom Metazoa; phylum Chordata; class Actinopteri; order Cypriniformes; family Cyprinidae; genus Enteromius; species Enteromius anoplus. The sequence goes on along the minus strand of JAUMHG010000067.1, from coordinate 14,333,368 downwards.
TGCTAAATCTGGCTGTGAGAGTTGCATGAGTCTGAGAAGAATGTGATCAGCTGCATATGCACACAGTACTCCTGTTGACAAAGGTTATTTACACAGCGATGTCAGAGATAGCAGGGACGTCTCATGGAAAAAACACAAGGAAGAGGTCAGTTTGTTTGACAGGATCTCATTCCTACCATGTCTGGTTATGTCTGTACAAAGTTATTCTAAAAACAACACGTAACGTATGTAATCATCAAACAAAATTCCCTGGATGGCCCGCATACAGGGAGGGATGCAATATAAACCGGCTTAGGTCAACTTGATTATGAGGAATCTGTGTTATGGCCCGTTCTTAAAGATGTTATCAGTGTAATGTTGGTCATGTTGGTCACTACGTTCTGGATTTCCTAATGTTATCACTGGCTGTGTAACTCAAAATATCATTTACAATCAAAATTTTCAAGAATACGCATTGCTGGAAAAGAAAGAAATAAGATATGAATGTTTTGATAATAACATAGTTTCGGGTGGATCGCTGGACGAATTGCCCGCAGCTGTTAGCAATCAGCTAAACAATCCCCTTGTTACGATCACCCAATCAAACCCTTTCCAAAGCACTATAAAATCACAGCTTCCCATTCATCCACATCTCGCTTTTGCAAACCCTCCTCCTCCCCTTCTGCCTTCTTTTAACCACAAACTTCCTACTCCGGGGGGCAGCCGGAGTTCGAGCCGGACGCAGAGCCCTTCCCCTCACTAGGGTTCGAGCCCGCCGTTCTACCGGCCCGCTCCCTGGACAGCACGCCAAACCCGCTTATCAAATTTACATGAGGAAGCGTGAACACTTGAACTGGTTTTGGCAAAAAAAAAAAAATTTTTTTTTTTTTAAAGTGCTACACGTTGCAGCAGTGAATAATAATACAGTATATTAGGATTGTTGCAATATCAAATTTTCACTACACAAACATTGTGACCAGAATTAATCATAATAACCATAATCAACAGAATTTCTGTGCAAGTTCAAAACATTAATAAGATGGTATATTTCAAGGCATTTACCCGGTTTTTGTCCTTAAAACACGATTGTAAGTAGGATTAATTTCTTATGCATCTCATCCAACTCAATGGAGGCTTGAGCCATTGATAGCAGACTAATATGCAGTTAATAACAAGTTATTAGAGAGAGAGAGAAAGAGAGAGATTAAGCTTGTGTGAATTACCTCTTTATTAGTCGGTGCGTCTTGGGGTGCTTTCATATCTGTGGTTCGGTTCATTTGGTCTGGACCAAGGGCAACAAATGATACATTGTAGCATTTTTCTGCCGTTTTGGGTCCTTTTCACACCACACTGATTGCTC
>JAUMHG010000067.1:14295146-14315461 GCA_032359395.1 Enteromius anoplus | reverse complement strand
AATCAGTGATGTTATGTGTGTTTATGTTCAAGTTAGTTTGGTTCATTTGCCGCCCTGTTACCATAATGGAGAAAGGTATTTTGGGAGCAAGTTGTTCATAAGAAGAGATTTAGATTTGGGAATATATTAATGTGCAACCGTTACATCATGAAGCACATTGAGTTCCAAATAAGAATCATCGTGGCCATTTGCCTGCACAACTATGGTTGATTTAGCAGGTTGCAGTATGTATGGCATTATACATGTGTATTGGGCTTGTAGGGAGAGTCTAGAGTGCTCTCTGGTGGACAAATTAAGCAATGCAATATTCATAGCATGATTAAAGGGCAATTCATCCGTTTTTATTTTAATTTTTAAATATTCATTTATCGGCCAAAATGAACGCAGATTCCGATATATCGGAAAATGCTTAATATCAGCCGATAATATCGGCATTCCGATATATCGGTCGGGCTCTACATAATACCCCTCAAACTTAAATTCAATTCTCCTCTGAGTATCTGAGATTTATTGGGTTCATCAAGTCCAAAACAGAATCAGAGACTCATCATAAAGTGCTACTTAGTATGATAACTAACAGAACCGGTGTACATAATCCTCAATCGATTGGCCTCCTTGCTGCAGATGTAGAAGCTGGTCGACAGGGTCCATGGTTTGAAAGTCATTTCCTATAAAAGGCTTAATTTTGAATTGTTGCCAAAACTGCATTTTTCTGTATGTCAAGGCACAGACTTAGACGGCAAGAATGCGAATACACTCTCACATAAGAAGTCATATTTACATAAGCTTCCATAAAAATGTCCAAATTAGGTTTTGTGCCTAGGTGCCCTTTCAACCCAGTGTGGGATGAGAAGGTGGAGTTGTAACATGTCTCAGTGTTTTGTACATCACGTCCAATTTTGTGGTTATCGAAAGCAAGTGTGCGTGAAAAAGTGTTCCTCTTATCTTGGGTTGCCACTTCCTCTTCCCAAAACCGTTTGAAAGAAAAACCTACTTCTGAGACAACAGTGTACTCATTCTTTGCCGTAAAAGCAAACTCAGCATACAGACATTGTCCTGTCATCAGTGAATTTGTCCCCCTCGCTGCCCTACTTCAAACCTTCGTCTGTTAGCTCACTGCTGGCTCTCTTCTAGAGCTAAGGCCGCTGGGAAAGCTCAGCTTTGTCTAATCACTATTCATGTTCAGTCTGTCGTCCTGAAACAATCCCCATCACCTCACGAAGAGCAACACGTGCATCTGAGCCCAAGCACTCTGGCATCGTCCCGTGGTTCCCAGCTATGGCAGTATGTGCTGGCTGGAGAATATTAATGTCATGTTTGTTTTGATTCAGCCCTCCCCGTATTAGCAAGGAAATTAGTTTCCTGTGCTTTTATACTAGTCTTCTGTGCGGTCTGTTGTTGAGGAAATGTAATAAAACTCCAGGGGATTCATGATCAGCAGTTAATAGAACTTTGTGTTTAGAAACTGATGATGCAGCGAGGCCCTTGTGTTCCAGCATCATATTTTTTGGTGACGTCTTTGTACCGAGCCCAAGATGCCTGTCGTGTCCAAAGCCCCATTTAGGTGCCGAATTAAAATGTGGGCTAGCATCATAAAGAATATTAGGTGCAGTTAACATGCTGTGCAGTCGGCTTTGCTGCAGAGAAAAGAGGGGGACCGTTATGATCGGAATTTGGCTTTCAATGGGGCTCGTTCAAGCTGTAGTAACTTTAGAGTGGCTGTGTTTACAGGCTTCTTGTCATTAAAACTTATTCTGAAGGTCATTGGGCTGCGAGAGTGCTGTCAACACATTCCAGGGTTCACTGTTGTTGGACTGTAACATGTTTTTGCATGGATGATTTGTTGCAGACTGTGTAAATGTTACGCAGACTTGAGTGTTTTAGAGAGGAATTATGAGTTGCTTATATTTCTCTTTGCATAGCTAGCTGAATAGAGCATGTGGGTTAATCTGATGCCACTACATACTGATGTCACAATATACATTTCTTGCGATTGTCTGCTCCATTATGACATCTGTATGCTCTTTGAGATATAGCTACTTATCTAATCATTAAGGTTGCTGTGATACAGTTAACCAATGTGATAGTTAGGGGTGGCACGGTTCACAAAACCCACGGTTCGGTTTGTATCACGGTTTTCGGTTCTGTACGGTTCTTGTTATTTTTACTTTTAATCTTTAACACTCCAGAAATGTACTTCAGCATATGATATATAGCTTAATTATCCACAACTTAGGAAATGGGAACATCTCTGAGGAAAGCTAGGTGAGATTTTGATACAGCAAGAGGAAATACATTGATGATTTCAACATCCTTTCATTTATTTGGCAAAAAAGGGAGAGCGTGTATTGCCTTTTAGTGCCTTTTTAGCACACAAAGCCCGCCCACCCCACGAGGCTACATTGCGCATGTCATGAACCGTCAAACCGTGTGACGCATGCATGCTCCGAACCGAGACAGGCGAACCGAACGGTTCGTTTTTTGTTCATGAACCGTGCCATCCCTAGTGATAATGGTTAGCAGTAAATGGAAACATCGAAACAATTGTAATAATAGTAACATTCTTTTACAGGCTTCAGTTAAAAGATAAAAGACAAATTCAACCAAAAACAAAGCTTCCCACTCCTCCTGGGCAGTGCCAAGCAGTGTTTGTCACTGCATAGAGTGGTTAAACATTGCAGTTTTTGATTAAATTTAAAAAAAAGAAGACTTTAAAATTTGAACATTTTGAGAAGATTACAATATCTTTAATGATCTGAAAGGATAAAAAAATAAATACCAACTTTGAGAAAAGGGAACTGGTATTTATAAATAGTGCAGCGAAATATAAAGTCTAATTTATGTACAAATGTACTAATGTACATTTGTGTATTTTATTTAATTTAATTTATTTTTTTCTTTAAGAACAAGGTACAGTAGAGATGATGAACAATTTTAAATTTCAGTAATTATTCTTTAAAATTTTCCTAAATGCTGTGATAATGTGTCTCCAAATACTGTACATACTGTACACGTCACAGCGTGGAAGAAAACATCTTCCATTTCATCACAACATTAAATGACTTTTGGCTTCATTTTCTTAAATTAGTGACTATTCAAACTTGTCTTGTAGTTGTTGAAAAGACATGAGTTCTTAGCCATCAAACACATGAAAGAACTTGATTCCTTTCTAGCTCGAGTGGTTTTCTTTATCGTTTATCTTCTTACACTACAAACCGATGACGCAGTGGTCATTCATGCTAAATAAGACATTTATTATGTGTTTTGATTGTTTGCATTGTCATTGCATAACAGTGTTCTTGTTGTTCTTTCATTGCTGTTAGCTGCTGTTCACTGTGGTCAGTGACGTCTTAACCCACACACTGACCCCAAGCCCGACCACAGAGAAGCCCTTGTCCCCTCGTCACTACCGCTACTACGAGCTGGTGTGCGACAAGTGTCCGGCGGGCACCTATGTGTCCTCCCACTGCACAGAGACCAGTGTACGGGAATGCAGCCCCTGCCCGGACAGCACCTTCACTCGGGGCGAGAACGGTGTTCAGCAGTGCCACCCTTGTCAGAGACGCTGCCAATCCCCATTTGTCGAGAAAACTCCCTGTACGTCCACCACTGACCGGCTGTGTGTGTGTCCACCAGGCAGCTTCTCCCAAGGTAAAAAGTGTCAGCGGTACTCATTATGTCCACCGGGGTGGGGCGTCCGAAAGCGTGGGAGTGAAACAGAGGATGTGCGCTGCCGGCCATGTCAGCGTGGTACCTTTTCCGACGTGGCATCAGATGCTCTGAGGTGCCGGTCTCACACAGATTGCTTGTCTCTGGGCTTAACGCTGCTGATCAAAGGCACGGAAAAGACAGATAGTGTGTGTGGGCCAACTCCAGCCAGTTCGGTCTATGTCCTACTTGGAGAGGCCTCCGTTTCCACGGTTTCCAGCACTGAGTCAGCATATAGAGGTAAGAGTGAAAAAGCTCAGTGAAGAGCTATTCCCTACGGAATAGATTATATAGACAGAGAGACAGAGAGACAGACAGACAGACAGATAGACAGAGAGATAGATAGATAGATAGATAGATAGATAGATAGACAGAATAGACAGATAGACAGACAGACAGACAGACAGACAGACAGATAGATAGATAGATAGATAGATAGATAGACAGATAGACAGATAGATAGATAGACAGACAGACAGATAGACAGACAGACAGATAGACAGACAGACAGACAGACAGACAGACAGATAGATAGACAGACAGACAGATAGATAAATAGATAGATAGATAGATAGATAGATAGATAGATAGATAGATAGATAGATAGACAGACAGATAGACAGATAGATAGACAGACAGATAGATAGACAGACAGATAGACAGATAGACAGACAGATAGATAGACAGATAGATAGACAGACAGACAGACAGATAGATAGATAGATAGACAGATAGACAGACAGATAGATAGACAGATAGATAGACAGACAGACAGACAGATAGATAGATAGATAGATAGACAGATAGACAGACAGATAGATAGACAGATTTTTGTGTATGTTCTTTAGAAGACTATTTTTAAGCCTGTACGGATGTAGCTATATGACCTATAGCTTATGAAATTTCCTGCTTAGTGCCTGCTAGACACTGTTGTCTCAATGATAATGGTTATAATTAAAATAATTATAATTATTTGTATTAATAATTGTAATAGTGTTGATAATAATAAATGCAATTCACACATAAACTACCTATCAAGAGTTTTATGCTTTGTAATTACAATTTTTACAATTCTTGTGCTCAAAAAGAAAAATAAATATTGTCAATATTTTTAAGCTGGTTTAATATACTTCAAAATGTCATTACTTTAAAGGTAAGTTATAATTTATCATGACAAATCTGCATTTTCAGCATCATTAGTCCAGTCTTCGGTGTCACAATGATTCTAGAAATCATTCTAAAATTTCTAAAATGCTACTTTGGTGCTCAAGAATGACTTATTATTATCGTTGTTGAAAACCGTTGTGCTGTTTCATATTTTTGTGGAGACTGTGATACTTTTTCAGAAGCCAGAGCAAAAATCAAAAGAACCTAATTTTATTTGAAATAGATGTCTTTTGTAACATTATAGATGTTTTTATTAATTTAACAAATTTGTGCTAAATAAAAGTGTTATTTTCTTGAAGAAAAAAACAACAACACTTAACTGATTACAAACTCTTGAAAACTTTTTATTTTTTTGTATTTTACCAAAGCAGTCATAGTACTGCCAGTAGCATTAGTCCTTATCTCTTATTTTCCGAAGAATTACATTGACTTTAGTTTTTGGGTCAAATCTGAGCAGTTAAGATGAGAAATCCATGTGAGATTATGTTGGCTGAGCAGCACAGCTCCACTTTGCTATCTACGCATGCCAGCTTGATGCTGGATTAAAGTTTTAGATACTCTCCCTTCTGTTTTGTTGTCTAGGTTAAGCTCATCTTTAGGACTGTATTTAATTCTCTCTCTGTCTCTGTTTTTGTCTACAATTATATGATTCACTCTGCACACAGCAAGTACTGCCATTTTACCAGCTACAGAGATTCAGGATGTAGCCGGGCCGTTCCTCAGTAGCACAGAAACGGCCCTCGACGCTGAAGAAGACATTCCCACAACCACAACTTCCTCCAAGACTAGTGATGAGGATGGTGGACTCTTAATCGCTGCAACTCAGGACCTCCCTAAATTGCAAAACAAGTTTTCCTTATCACGAGACCCCCAGCTTACCAATCAACAGGCCACGGAGACTCTTTCTGAGGGCAAGGCCCAAGGTTTGGGCTACCGGCCCATCCGCAGGGGTGCTCCGAGGCCTAGCACGCACAAGCACTTTGACATCAATGAGCACCTGCCTTGGATGATAGTCCTGCTGCTTTTGCTGGTGCTGGTAGTGATCGTGGTGTGCAGCGTAAAGCGCAGTTCACGGGTGCTAAAGAAAGGTCCCAGACAGGATCCCAGCAGCATCATGGAGAAAGCCATCCACAAGAAGCCCAGCTCTCCAGCGCAGACAAAGGAGAGGTGGATCTACTACTCAAATGGACAGGGTGAGTTCTGTTTTGGGAATTTTTAAGATATATTTCAATGTTTTGTGTTTGCTTACAAAACTTTTCTGATGGAAATAATTCGATCAGAGGAAGACCTATATTTCAGTGCGTCTCTCAAGGGATCACAATCATTTTGTCAGAGAACAACATAATACTAAAAAATAATTTTCCTCTCGTCTCATATTTTTTATATTCAGTCACCATATCTTCTTAAAAGCTCCAAAACACAATAGTCTTAGTCTTTTTTTTTTTTTTTTTTGTGCAAGTGTTTTTAAATTTTTCATCTTTTCCTCATTTTTTTTTTTTAAACTAATGTCAGTTCTGTGCACTGAATGCTCTCTCCTTGGTATCATGACTAGACACGCCCTTTACTGCTGATTGGCTACCAGTTTGTTTTGCTCCTCTGTCCGACTCTGTTTTCTAAAGCATTTTTTTTTAAATACCTTAAAGGTGATCTGTATTTGTAATCTGTAAGTAAATCATTCGTAGGTTGGTTGAAATTGTAAACGCTCTGGTGGGTTCAATTACATTTATTTCAATCACAACCAGCACTGCAACAACAACAACAGTGCAACCAATGGTGTAATTTTAGGGGGGGCTACCTGTTTGGCTGACCAATGGCAGGCAGAGCGTTCTCAAAAAAAGGAAAACTTGACAAATGCCATTTATGGATTTATGAAAAAGTGTTAATGACTACATGCTCTCAGGCAGATGCACAGACACCCAGGACTTTCCAATCTAAATAGTGATACAATGAAATTACAATGCACTATTTGATCATCTGTGGATCTGTCATCACACCAGTGCATATATGTAATCTTCAACAGTTACAAAACCAAGACCAACATCAAGATCACCTCTCTCGTATTCTGTCAGTCACATGATCATACAGAACCTGATCTCCTTCTTTTTCCTATTCTGCTGCTTGAGTAGCATTTGCTTTACGTCTCTGGTGTTTATCTTCCTCTTTTATTATTTATTTCACACTCTCTGCTCCATAACCTAGTTGTTAATATAAATCAGAGGCTGTTGGGTTAGTTGGGACTGTGGCAATGGCACTGGTTTATATCAGCTTCAGATATCCACCTGTGCTTGAGCAGTTGGAACCAGATTATTCCAGTTCTTTGTGGTTTGAGAGCTAGAGGAGTGTATCGGTGAACATGGCCTGGTGGGAGATGAGTGGAGGGACTGACTAATGTTTTTATAGGTCTGAATTCTGTGGGCCGCTGTATGTTGTGAACCTCATCCTTGAGAAATCACCTTACCATAAGTTTTTAGTATGCAACTCATCACACACCATTTGTCCTCAAGATGTGACCGGTACGTTAAATCATGTTTAGTATAAAATGAGTAATCGAGTGAGTGAAAATATGTCTCAGCTCCTATTGAAACAGGAAAATGTCAGATCTTGGAGACTTTCAGATGGGCTATTTTGACTTTAGTTCTTTTAATAAACCACCTAGGAACCACCTATAAGGGTGTGGATATTTCAGCAAAATTTAATGTGAAAAAAATCATGTTGTTGTGATGTATGAATCACAGTTCACAGAGAGGTCACTTTCAAACTAAGCAGTTTTCTGTTGATCATCGCAAAGAATTTGCATGACCAACTGAACCAACTGGGAAACTCTTTTGTTCTCATGAGAAGTTCCCAATTCATTGGATTTCTATTAAAATGAATGGACTACACCCATGAAACAAGAAATTTAGCCACGTCTTAAAGGGTTACTCCACTCCAAAATTTAAATGGTATCATTAATTACCCCCATGTCTTTTTCCAAACCCGTAACAGCTTTGTTCATCTTAGTTCTTAAAAGCTTAGTTCATTTGGCTTGTGACTGACCCATTGACTGCCTGGTAAATGACTCTGTCAAGGTCCAGAAAAGTATGAAATACATCGTCAAAATACTTGATCTGCCATCAGTGATTCAACTGTAACATTATGAAGTGACAAGAATATTTTTTTTGTATGGAGATAAAACAAAATAATGTCTTTATTCAACAATTTGGTGCCGTAATATCACCGCACTATTTTTGAGAAAATCATTGCATGCAAAATACGTACACTCTTCTGTTTCAGCCGTGACAGCAGGGATTTGCTATTTATTTTCAAATCAAAATGTAAATATATGTAGAAAATGCCACCTGGCTGACTGAACAACATAGTCAGTTTAAGTTCTGTGGATGTTCTCCAAAATTCTGCTACTGTAATGCCATAGTGCTGGATTGTTGAATAAAGTCATTATTTTTATTTCCATAAACAAAGGATTCTCATCACTCCATAATGTTACGGTCGAACCACTGATGGACTGTTCTGACAATGCATTTTTAATACTTTGCTGGACCTTGACAGTGTTATTTACTTGGCAGTCAATGGGACAGTCACAAGCCTCCTGGTTTGAAATATCTTAAAATGTGTTCAGAGGAAGAACAAGATTTTTTGGTTGTTGTTGTTTTTTTTTTTTTTTTTACAGCTTTATGGACTTCTACTATTATTTAGATATTGCTATTATTTATGATGAATAATTATATGAACAAAATACACCATCATATGAGCGTAGTTTTATGATATTTTATTGTTAATTGGCCTTGAAAATAATGGAATATCAAGGAAAGGGGGAACCATTGACCTGCTCCTCATCATAAAATGAGTTAAAACACTTCCACGAGGTGCAACCTAACCCAACGCCCCATGCCCCCCCCCCCCAAAAAAATCACTATTTTTACTGCGCTGTTTTTCTCCCTTTTACTCCAAACGTGAACAATTTTATTGTTTATTGACTTCGGCGAGCAAAGAATTTAGTACATGCTGAACTTTTATGTTAAACTGAGATAGTACAATAGTCATGTTAGAAAGCACAGGTAACCTTTACACAGCCGCTTGTCTTCACGAACACAACACAAAACATTTCCCTAATGCATTCAAGGTGTGTAATTGGGCAGCCTGAAGTGCATGTGTGTCCATTTACTACATTAGTGAAATAATGGCCATAAAGGGCCGCATGGGAAACATATATAAAGATGAAGGAGTGATCGTACAAATAATGAATTCTTTCATTGGAGGTATAACAAAGCACGCATAGCGGAGATCAAAGACGTAGAACCACCCGCATATACGCCTCATATAACAATCTCTGCAATAGGTGTTATCTATAAAAGCCCACTGCCCAGAATCAGGGTGGGCTAGGGCTTTTATAAGAGACGATTAGGAACTTCATGGGTGAGCTCAACCTTGCCAGCATTTTGTTTAGGAGTTAGGGAAAGTCGGGGGAAGCTTGTAGGATCCCCTTGCTAGTGAACCTCCCCTGGTCTTCATCAGGCGAACTGTTTCATTGTTTTGATGGGGAAGTGGTAATTACTGTGGCTGGTACAGTGTATGAGGTGTCAGGGATTTATGGGATGACCTCGTTGCCGTGAGACATTCCGACAAAGCCACCACGGCGACTCACTAAGAGGGGGAAGTCCTGACTCTCTTTGAGGATTCCTTTGTTTTGCAGCCAACCTAGACCTGTTGCAGCTGGTTTGCCATCTCATTTGAATTCTCGTATGAAGACTTTAAGGCTTTGTTCTATTGTAAACGGCTGTGGCTGATAAGCTGTTGTCTTTATACATGTAAATGAGCTATAACGTGTTTCTCCACGTTTACATCACACCTTTTATGTGTACCCTACAGCTGTTATGAAGGTGGATATATGGGGGTCCGATCACAAGTGGTCAGCTGTTTCAAATACAGTATGTCTCTTGAGACAATTACTGTAGATACTGTCCCGCATTATGCAATGCTTTACTAGAAACTTGAAAATTGTGTAGTACTGAAATGGTATTTTCTTGTAAAATTGACCAGTGGTCTAAATAATAGAATCAAAATCATTTGATGATTCCAGCACATTTTAAATAAATACCATGATAATTTGGATCACTGTAACAACGGTATGAAATTGTCCTACAGTTTCATTGCTAGCAAGTACTGTATTTTAAGCACTGTAATATTTTGTACAAATATTTAAATACAGTTTAGCGTAAAATATATATTGTATTTATGTTTTAAGGTTGGTAAGAATTTTTAATGCTTTTGAATGTATCTTAGCTCAACGAGGTTGCATTTTGTTTTATTAAAAGAAAATATTTTTTTTTACAGACAATGTTTTTAAATAAAAATAATTTGCAAGTGTAATAAATATTTAGTAATAAAATGTGTATATATACATTACAAACAATAAATATTTCTTTTTATTTTTCGGTCTATATATAGATATATATTTTACATATATTCACACACACACACACACACACACAGATATATATATATATATATATATATATAGATGTGTGTGTGTGTGTGTGTGTGTGTGTGTGTATACAATAAATATGTTTGTCTATCTATCTAATCTTTATGTGTTTATAATATTAAATATAATATATCAAACATAGATAGATGATTAGATTTACTTTATATATTTAAAATAATATTAAATAATGTTATAATTACAAATATTCGAGTCACGTTAGTTTTAGAGTGTAAGAGAAACATACTTGCTGAGTGAAACATTCAGATAGTTACGACACGTGTTTTCCCAGCATTCCATAAAAGTTGCCTTCGGGTCTAGGGCAACCAAGTCATAGACAGTCATAGACAGGGAAGGCATCATGCAACTTTGGCCTAGATCACTCAGACAGACACGCTGCCATGCCGTAGTGAACTCTGGAAACAACAGGAGAGAGGATGGGCAGCCCGCAGGCCTTGGCATTTTTAGATCCGCTGTGCAGTCTGTGGCACGCTATCCTCCTGAGAGCTCCACTGAATTTGCTACAGATGGATCCCAAACAAGACAGATCTGGCTTACAGATAGATGCTCTAATACCTTCCAGCAGCAGTTGTCCCCTACAATCATCCTGTTACGCTGAACTCAGTCACGTTTATCTACTGTAGAGGCTAATTCAACATGGATTGCATTGATCTATGCTGTTTTACATTGACTCTCTTGATGAAAGTTTACATAATTTAGATTTGTTTTGTAACAGTCTCTTAGTCAACAAAAGTTTTAAAGAAACTTTAGTATGAAATCGTTGATAGATTGAAGCTTCTTACATTTTTAATGCTTTACAGTTGATTTTATTATATTTATTTATTTTCCATTTTCACTGCTTATGTCTAATGTCATTTCATGACTTTTAAATAGGGTTTTTTACACAATAATTGTGAAGCATCAATACAGTACTAGATATGTACATTCTCTGAAGAAAACATGAGTGTTGTTTTCCTTAAAAATCTCCTTAGTTGTAATGCAGAGTGCGTTGCCATGGTATCGCTAATGTGTTTTTAGCACATGCAATTGTTATGGTGTTCTCTGTGTCTCTGTTGTATTCTGATCCAGTGTCATTTTAGATTTTTTTTTCTTATTTCATGAGATTTTATTTTTATATTTCCTGTTGTAACTTGAATTTTTTTTTTATTTCAGAAAAAAAAAAATCATATATATTGAATATATTTATTTATAATATAAATTACATGGAAATAGATATAGACATGTGAATACATGTAAATATATATATTTATATACATATGATTTATGACACTTGGTTTGTTGTTCTTTACTTTAGCACAAATGGTGTGAGATGATCTACAAAATACTTTGCTTTGGGGCTGCATTGAGATCCCTATTTCTATGAGCAAAAAAAAATGAAAAAGTGAAAATATATCATATATATGAGTATAGTGTGAGTTCAAAAAGAATCTGGTCAAGTGTGCTTCAGGAGTTCACTCTTAAAAGGATCCCCTAGGAGGCATCTGTATGTCACTCTACACCAAAGTGTATAAACACAGGCATCAATCTAGGCCATTCATATGACCTTATCCATGGGACAACATGTCCCACTGGAGCCGCTGGTGTACTGTAACCCTAGAGCGCTGCCCTTCTGCACTGTGTGATTCCATTCCTAACTGCAGCCTTGGCATGATGTTATGTTGGCACGGTATAAAGAAGAAACCAACTTTGAATTAATACTACAATTTAAAATAAGCTTTTTCTGTTTAACTATATCTAACTGAAATGTATTCCTAAGATGTCAAAGTTGCATTTTCAGCAGCCATTACACCAGTCTTCATTGTAACGCATCTTTGCTAAAAAACATAATCAAAAATTAAGAACCAGCCCTCAAACAAATAGTGTTTATCAACGCTGTGATATATCAGTACAGCTTGTGCTTGTCTCTGAGGTTCAATTACAGTTTATAGTAGAGAAACATAGGATTGACCTATCCTCTCATTCTCTAGGTGTTGACATCTTGAAGCTGGTGGCAACACAGATTGGCAATCAGTGGATTGACATGTATAAGTCTCTGGCCAGTGCCACAGAGCGAGAGGTGGCCGCCTTTTCCAACGGCTACTCGGCTGATCATGAGAGGGCATACGCTGCTCTGCAGCACTGGACCATACGTGACAGCGATGCCAACCTGGCTAAGCTGATCAATGCCCTTCACCGCCAGCGCCGCATTGACGTGGTGGACAAGATACGTAGTGTCATGGAAGACAATCCTCAGGTGAGATACACGTTTTGGTTACAGATACCATTGTTAACATTGATTTTAGCAGTCAGCCATATTTATGGCATGAAGTAAGTCATTTTTTAGCTGGCCATGTGTCCTGAAAATGGCAGCATCCACAAGGCCAGAGGTTCTCAAGCTGGATTCTGGGAACATCAGGTGCAAGAAAATGCTAGGTCTGTGGAAAAGTTTAGATAAAAGCAATGGACTTAAAATAAATAAATATTACACAAAAACATGAAACAATTTAATTGTATAAAAAAAGAAAACAAAAAAATCAGAAAGGAAAATAAATGTATGTAAAATGAAAATAAACAGTTAATTAATATATTTGATTAAAATAACAAATAGCCTAATAATAAACAAAAAATACTTAAAATAAATAATTAATTAAAACAAATACAGTTCAAATAAATATGTAGCCATTTACTTATTTATTACATAAATAATACTCAGTACTTAAACAAAAACAAATGAAGATAATAAAAGGGTTAAAAGTAAATAAATACTTTTTGATTTAAAAAAAATAATTATTCAACTGAGAGTATATTACTACTAAATATTTTATACAGAAAACATTACTGTAATGTAATGTAAAACTTATTTTGGGTGTCTGTGGAGTTTGTATAAAAATATAATATTATAAAAATAAATTTTATTATTAAAATTATTTTAAACAAGATTTTAACAAATGGTTTGAATTACATAGTAATAAGTGTTTATATTGTTGTATATTAGTGAAAAATTAAATCTGTCCTTTCATGGTTTAGTCAGGATGTAATTATGTGTATATAGTCTTACATAACACTCACACCCCAGGTCTAATAACACTCAACTTGGATAATACGTGCGCAGAAGAGTAAACAAACCACATGAGTGCATTGTGACTCCTGGCTGCATCCTATTGAGCTGCATTACTAATGACAAAAGCTTGACAGGCTACCGGAGATGGAGGATCACTCATCAACTTTCGTTTTAGAGTTTACAGCCTTTCCTGTGTGCAGATCTTAGAAAGGCCACTTTATTTACTATGTCCTTGTCTCAAGGTCACAGCAGATGGTGAAGTTAAGGCTTTCAAACTCATTTTGGTGCCACTGATATTACCAAGATAAAGTGAGATAAAGCTTCTCATACTTATTTATATGTGTTCCTGTCAACACCACCTCATAATCACCTAATCGCCAGAGTAGGTGTTGACTTTCACTGAACGGTCGTCTGTACAGGTAGAACAAAGTCATCTCTCTGCAGATCACATCTTGTTTTAAAACAGTTCTTATATGCTTACTTCATTTGTTCTCTTGTTTTGTTTATAAATCTGTGTTTAAATGAATATTTCGTCTGTAGATTAACATAAGAAAATTATATAAATATGGATATTATAAAAATGTATATTACATATAATGTTTTTTATTTTATTTAAAATTTAATTTAAAAAAATCATTTTTTATTTTCTGCTTAGTTTAGTTTAGTTCTGTTTAGTTTGTCTAGTTTAGTTTTGGTTTGTTTTCTTAGTCCCTGGTCACTATTCACTTTTATTGTATGAAATAAGAAGCATGACCATTTTGTGACCATTGATTCCTTTTGTCATTTATTCAGTATTATAATGAGGGTGAGTAAATGTTGATAGAATTTTATTTTTAGAGTGAGCATCGCTTTAAAAATGTGAACCATGGAATGTAAGAATTAAATGAGATTTGTCAGGGCATTCTCTTTTTCTCTGAGCAAAAACCTAATGCTTACAAGATCTGATATCGAATTAGCAATGCTGAATGAAAATGATGCAGCAAGGAGGATGAAACATCATTATCATGACAGAGCACCGTGCATCAGAGCAACATGTTTGTAGATCAAATCACATGTATCCCATGCTCCATGTGTGCCATAGCACGCATAACCTCCCATCAGGAGAATGAATTTCATATGAAAAGAAATAGACAATAGTATTATATTAAATTAGTCTCAAAACCATCAGGACATTTGGATTTAGGTAGGTTCCTCTTTGTTCTGATTCTCAGAGTTTCTGAGAAACAAGGAAGTAACATTTCTTCAAATGTTTGACGTTTTGTGCTTTAAATTTCATATTCACACAGATTTCTCCGGAATCATATGTTGCTAATTCTTTTACTGCCTATAAACAGATGACATGTGCTTTTATGAGTTACAAAGGATACAAAGTCATACCACTTGGACTCAGAATGCAAGTAAACCTCAGATAAGGGCCCAAAGAGGATAAACACACCCAGCGCTTCACTTGCCATGGACGCCTGCCAAACAGCTTTAGAACTTTAGCGTCTGAAGGCCACCACCGGTCTGTCCCGTACTACTGTTTATATAACACATTTTGACAGGTTTTCCAAACCATTGAGAAGAAACAAAGAACTTATTTTTCTCTTGAAATCACATGTTTTCTTTCATTTATAACGTTGTAGTTCCAGGCTTTGTACAGTCATATGTGGACCATGCGCTGTGTGCTGTAGGTGGTCTTATTGAGTCTGGAGCAGTGTTAGCTAAGGCTAATAAAAACAGTGTGGGAGTGACACACTCTCCACATCTGTGGCTTGTGTCCTGGTGGGTGATGGCACAGCGTACATGTTGTGCTTCCATGCGTTTGCCAACAGCTTTTGTGCTGGATATGAATAGAGAAGATATTTGGGTATACACCCATCCTCCTTCCTGCGACATGGTACTTGTCTGAACAGTAGACTGTGGGCTTAGACTAATGCGCTTGTTGATTTCATTGAGACTGGACCTTGGATGTGGTAGCCTATAGTTTGTTTTGGTCGGTTTTTATACAAAAGATAGAGGTTCAGCAATAATGTAATATGTGTGTGTGTATATACTACTATTTAAAGATGGGTGGTTTTGAAAGAAATGACTACTTCTATTTAACAAAGATGCATTAAATTGATGAAAAGTGACAATGAAGACTTCAAAAATCCAAAATATACAGTGCATACTGTATATAACCCTCTACAAATCTCATTCTCATTTTTTTTTAACAGTTTTGTTTTATATCTGTTTATTTCAATTAATTATTATGCATAATTGTCCTTCATATTACAAAACTTTTGCATGAAAACATGCCTAATTGGCATGAAAATAATGCCACATTGCCAAAAATAAAGTTCTTTGCTCACTTTCGGGGGCATAAAGCTTTTGCATTTGGATATAGATGTTTAAATAGTATGCCAGCAACACTCACCAGAGATATGCATCTGTAATTGCAGCACTCATTTTGGCTTCCCTTGTAAAAAGTGGCTATTTTTGTATCTTGCATGTGTTGCGGCACACTTACTTCCTTCCTTTCGGCACTCATGCACGATTTCATGGACAGGGTGGAGCAGTGTTATCTCTTAGTTTAGCTCCTACTGTTGTTTGCCAAAATCCAAGAATTCTGAAGTCAGAGAAAACTAGAATCATTGCATAAATTTAATGTACAGTTAACTACCTGTTTGGTGAAATTAAATGACCAGAATTTCTAAGAAAAACACAAATACAATAGCACGAAATGTCTGTGTAATGTCTGTAATGCTCCTTTACTCGTATATTATCTCGCTTGACCTCTTGTGTTGCTATTTTCCTGGTGGTGTCTTTGAGTTCAGAGCTGTTTTTCTCTGTGTGGGGTGACTAATGAATGACTAAATGTGATCTCTTGCCGTGGCACTCAGGAGTAATGGTCTGCCTTTTTATGTGGCATTGATTATTCACTGCTGATTCCAAGGGAAACTTTCCCGGAAATGAAGTGGTTTCCGTCCTTCCTATAATTTGAATGTTCCGCTTGAGAAGTTTGATTACCTGCCCAGCCTATTATATGCTTCCTTGAATAGCTGGATTTCCCAATGTGGGAGTCACCAGAGCTTTCTTAGGAGTCACTGAGTCTATTTGATATCGATTTAGCTTCATTACAATCAAACTACTTTGGATTAGCCACCCAAATAAACTGTCTCTCTTTCAGATTGCGCCTGAATATAGACTGTACTAAGAATGTTTAGTGGGTACGTTCACTTAATGTGTACAATCAAACAGCAAACAGCGCTCCCACATTTGCCTTTAATGCATGGTACAGACTGCGGTAATAAAATCCGGACTGTACTGACTTCCTGTGAAGGGACTCGTTCTCGGAAATGCACCATTAATGTTCCAACAGTGTACTGGCATAACAAGTATGTTTTGCGCATAGGAGGTTTTGTGACTGTAACACAGGCCATGTGCTCTGTGGGCTGTGAATTTCTGGCTGCACTGGATCTTTTTCATCTGTCCTCATCTTTCATCTGCAAAGGCCAACAGCGACGGGACTCATGTGGGTGGTCCAGGGCCGCGAAGGCAGAACCCTTTGTGCTGACCCGGCCGTGAGCACAAAGTGATACACTTGTAGAGCCCACACATTATTACAGTCATCACTGTCTATCAGCAAAGACCCGAATTCTTTCAAATCCATTACTTGCGTAATAGTTGTCCCAAGAAAACTTTATTTGTTCTGACAGGATACGTTTGTGGGTTCAGAGCGGCATGAAAAATAATCTCTATAGAAATGTGTGCCAGATCGATGTTCTCATCGCTGTCATTAACATGCACTGTGACACCTCTTTTGCCGTAGGTTGACCTGAACAAGCTAATGACGGCTGTGAATGTAAGCCATTGTCTGAGCCCCAGCCATAAGCCTTTCGATTCGTCCAATGTGGTGGTGGAGCAGTCCCCCATGGAGCGCACCAAAGGATTCTTCACCGACGAATCAGAGCCGCTGCTGCGCTGTGACTCCACTTCCAGCAAGGACTCTGCCCTCAGCCGGACAGGCTCTTTCATAACCAAAGGTAAACGCACATGGTTAAACACTAAGGAAAAAACAGCTAGAAAGACACACTAACAAAAAGTTAGTAGTAATAAACATATATTGATATAGGAAAGTACAATATTTATTGTACTTTTAAAAGTATTTTTATATTTCAGATTATTAAAATGTATAAATAATGTAATTTATAATGTATAAAATGTAAAAATAATGTAATTTATCATTTAAGCGCTCTGAATTTCCTCAGAGACATTAAAAGTTTTCATCGAATACTTATAATAATGAATAAAATGTTTTTTTTTTAAATATATGTCCTCCCTGTGGATGTTTTGTTTATCTATACGCAATATATATATAGATAGATAGATAAATAGATAGATAGATAGATATTTTGGTAATGTTTTATTAATATTTAGTTTTGGAATGGTATTGTAGTAAAATCTTACAATATATCGCCCCCTTGTGGGTGCTTTATGTTTCAACCATTTCAAATAATTTAAATGTGAAGCACACAACCAAACAATAGATAAAAAAAATACTTTCTGAATAGTTCTGAGTAGAATATCTTTCAGATGCTGCATAAATAAAAAAAATAAAAAAATAAGAAATGAATAAAAATTACTCTAATGACTGGTTTCGTGTTCCAAGGTCACAAATAGGCCTAATTTAAATCTAGAAATGTTACCTTTTCGATTTCTAGGCCCTATCATACTTATGTATTAATCATGTATTAAATGCAATTTTGTAATTTAATTTTATATTAGTAAAATGTTAAAATAATAGTACATGACAAAATAAACTTATATTTCAATATATCAAGTCTTGTTAATATTATTATTCCGTTCTCATAATCGATAAAAGTAATAAAGGGAAAAGATTAAACTTTATATGACAATTAAGTGTCCTACATTGTTCAAGGAACTTTTAAGATTTAAACAGGTTCACCCAAACGAGAGAGATTTGCATTTTTTATGTGGTATTTTGTGGATGCTTTATGTTCCACTGTGAAAATATACAAACAATTATAAGAAATCCTATTTTTTTGTTCTTCTTAAGCTGTGATTTTTCATCACACTAGCGTCTTTAAAACTAGCACTCTTCTTTTAGTATTTGGTTATAAAGACTAAAATGCCCAATAAATTCTAAAAATGTTTTATTAATGGCAACCCTCAATCTTCTGTACCGCAGAGAAAAAGGACACGGTGCTGCGGCAGGTGCGTCTGGACCCATGTGACCTGCAGCCCATCTTTGACGATATGTTGCATATTCTCAACCCTGAGGAGCTCCATGTAATTGAGGAGATCCTGATGGCGGAGGACAAGCTGGACCGCTTGTTCGAGATAGCAGGGGTGAAGAGTCAAGAAGCAAGCCAGACGCTGCTCGACTCAGTCTACAGCCACTTGCCTGACTTACTTTAGACCTTTACCACATCTCACTATACAGAAACAAAGTGACGGACACACAGATGTGCACTCACTTCCGTTCCATTGTGTCATTTGATGACATGCACGTCATATTAAAACCTCTGAAATGCTCAGACAGGAGTTTATCTGCAATTGGATGAAGCGTTCTCTTGTTTGTGAGCCATTGACTGGATACAGCTGGTGTCAATGCTATAACCTCTCTAACATGCAGCATATACTTGCACACACCTCAGCATGATGTCTAACTCAAAGCTATATGATGTAATTTATGAACCGATTTTGTAAATTGTTAAAACAAGCATTTAGTCCTTTGATGTTATGTTAAAATGGGTTTTTTATTACTACTTACAGATTCTAATCATCCTAATCAGCAAGGTATTGTTGTTCCTTTTGTTTGTTTGTTTTTAGGTTCACAAGTATTACCACTGTAGCTTTTTTAGATGCTAATTTTGTGTTTTATGTGATTTCAAGGGCATTGAAAATCATTCCAACTGGTTATGATAAAAATCATGACTGTGCATTCACTATACAACTCTCAAAATAAGCTCCATTCCCATGTGCTTTTCCAATAAAAGAGGACAAAAAGCAAGAATGATCTCTACGTAATTTCACGCAGGCTAAAATACCACCAAAAAAAGTCACATTTAAATGTAGCATTTCAGGATTGATATAGCAGATGATGATATGTATTACAGAGAGAATGTCTCCGTTGAACTCTGTAAAATCAAGTCACTCTGGTGCTTGATGTTAAACTATGGGATAGTGGTTGATTTTATCCCAATAACAGGGTGTTTATGGTCATTTGACCGCTGAACTTAAAAAAAAATGAAATGGGTCAAAATGAAACAGCAGCTGTATTGACTCTTCTGGATCTGAGGAAGAGGGTCAGATGTGCTGTTTGGAAACAAACAAGGACGAAATAATCAAGTGGAAAGCTAATATGTATTCTAATGGCTGTTTTAAACTGTAACACATGTAACCAAGACATTTATTATTATTGATAATTATCATGTAACCTGGGAAATCAACAGATTAAAGTTTTTTCTTTTGTCATATCTTGTGGTCAATTTCATGTTGTTTATATAAATAGTTAGAGTTAGAGAGTCTACCCTCATTTCTGAGTGACATAAAAGTGCTTAAACATTTTAACGTAAACTGTTTCCCCTTAAGTGTATTTCTGTTTTTTTTAATCTATCTCAGCTAAGCCTATCAGATGCATGACAACTATCTGTCATGAAACCCTTTGTTACTGATATGTAACATATAACTGTGTTCTTCCTCGTTCTTTTTTTTTTTTGTTTTTTTACTTATTTTTTAAGACCTGTAAAGGCAGTTTGCTTACAGTTTTTGCACAATTTGGCCCATTATGTCAAAACTCTACACACAAAACCATCAGACATAGCACTTGAAGATAACAGTTTTTGCCTATTGCTTACACACTAAAAGTGAATGCTTACACCAAAGCCTCAATACCTAAACTTCTTGTATCTT
>JAUMHG010000067.1:14282199-14295046 GCA_032359395.1 Enteromius anoplus | reverse complement strand
AGCAAGTTGGGGTTTTGTATTAGTTATTGTATTAGTGATGTTAAGTTAGTTTGGGTGGGTTTGGTTCATTTGCAGCCATGTTATATAAAAGTGAAACTGTTACCGTCATGTAGAGAGATATACTTAAAGTGCCTGATAAACTTCATAGATTCTTTAATTTCATAATTAGACAGAAGATACTGCTGCCTCCTATTGGTTTACTCTGTCTATGCTCCTGCATTAAGAGACATTCAATGTAATGCATTGTACGGGCCAGTTGATACGATATTAGAAAGGGTTGGGCTGGTGCGGTCAGAATTTTCCCGGTGGATTTTAGTGCCCCACTCTGCCCCTGGGCCGTAACAAGGCAGACAGAAAGTTCATGGACAGCCTCCGAGAGGTGGATTCAACACACTGGCAGACAGTCTTGATGGTCTTGGCCCAAGCTCTGCAGCCGCATGAGCTTGGTTACTATAGCCCTCCCCCCAAAAAAATCCTTTGTGAAAACTTGCTTAACATCAGTGAAATGGCGAATCTCAGGCATAGTGGCAACCTTGTGGAAATGCTCAGGCGTGGCAGCTGTCTTGGCTAAAAACTCAGGGGTGGGTGTGGCAGCCATCTTGGCCTCAAAATCAGGCATGGTGGCCATCTTGTCTAGAGACTCGGGCGTGGATGGGGTGGCCTTCTTGGTTTCTAAATAAGGCATGGTGGCCATCTTGATCGGAGGGTCAGGCATGGCAGCTATGTTGTGTGGCTTTGGGTTGACAGCCATCGTGCCGGTTGCACCAGTTGGATGTACACGTGGTCGTAAGACTAGGCTGGAGGTAAAATGCGCTACGTCTGAGACTAAATTTTACCCCTAGCCAGAGGTGGGTGTAAAAGTATTGTTCATTTTTAGGATTCATGTCTGTTTTTTTAATTATTACTGCAGACAATCACGAAGCTTGGTGTTGGCTCTCAATCTCCAAAACCATTATTTTTAAGGGGAATAAAAAACCCACCATGACTTGTCTAAAATAAAACTATAGATATATCTACTAAAACAGTTCAAGCCTATAACAATGTTTTGATGTTAAAAATGTGCTATAATTATAAATGTGGGATATGTTTGTGCGGAGGGGCAGAAGTTCGCTGAGCAGGATGCGGAGGCAAAAGCGCAATCACTTGCATTTTCTCAGAAACAAAATAGCCTACACCATCAATTTAAATGTCCATCATTAAAAACATCATTCGGAACTGTGAAGAGTGTTCTTTTTTTTGTGTTTAGTGAGAATATCAACAAAACGTTGTGATTTTATAGGCTAAATAAATAAAAAATAAATAAAAAAAAGAGAAGAAAAAAAAAGAAAAACGTTTTTTGTTTTTTTTTCTGCCAAAATCATTTTTAATGTTTGTTTGAAGAACTCTGTCCTGGAATGTATAGGGAGACTTCAGATAGAAAAGCAGACTTGTTAGTAAAGGTTTCCTCAATTAAATCATGGCGTGGTGGCTACACTTGTTAAAGCGTGAACTCGTCTCAGCTGTATCTATAACTGCGAGAGAACGTGTCAGCGAGGACGCGCATTGTCTACATTGCATTGTCTTTTTTTTAGCTGGTGCAACCGGCCCATCATTTGCAGTGATGGTGGCTCTGGGTTGGCAGCCATCTTGTACAGCGGCGTTGGCTCTGGTTTGGCAGCCATCTTGTGCAGCAGCGTTGGCTCTTCCAACACTAAGCTCCTCTATTGCGGTAATGTTGTGAAAGAACTCCTCAACAGCCGACATGTTAGCAGGCTTTGAGTAGTCAGGCATGACGTAAGCAGGAGCAGGCATGGCGTGGACAGATCCTGAAGTGGCAGGCATAGTAGTACTTAGTAGACATGTGAACAGATTTTAATCTAGTGGTCAATGGAATATGAAATGCAGACTTATCTGGATTGATGTAAGCAGGTCCTGGAGCAGTAAGCACGAGCAGGCTTGGGTGTAAAAGGCATTACCTGAGCAGGCGTAACAGAATTGGATGCAGGCATGGTGGCAGCCATCTTGTGAGCTGACTGTGGCATGGCGGGAGCCATTTTGTGCACTTGCTGTGGCGTGATAAAATCCCAGAAATAACAGTTCTTGCATGGGAACATGACTTGGTTGTCACTGCAGATTTGCGGGTTCCCTAATCCATTACACCACACACA
This sequence comes from Enteromius anoplus, assembly GCA_032359395.1. NCBI lineage: Eukaryota > Metazoa > Chordata > Actinopteri > Cypriniformes > Cyprinidae > Enteromius > Enteromius anoplus. The sequence continues at coordinate 14,292,899 of JAUMHG010000067.1, read as the reverse complement.
TCACAACAAAAATCATTTGGCCGTTCACGGCATTCAAAAACAGTCTTAATGAAGAAAATAAACAAACAAACAAAAGCTGGTCGGAACTTGGCTGGCCACAAGGCAAAGAGAGATCCTTTCTCCCGAGAGTCTAGTCACTAGAGTGAGTAGCGTCTCACACAGAAGGTACAATGCAGCCTTGGTCAAGGCCGGTGACTTCTGCACACAAAACTTCTTTAGGAAGGGGGAAAAGACGGACACTCACAAACTTTGACTCGACCAAATGCAGACACCATACAGTAATCTGGCAAAGAAGCCTGCACAAACAGGGAAAAAAGAAGGACGCCAATCAGCGCTGAAACGAAGACATGTGTAAACCCAAACAAATCGAAAGCGCAGATTACAACAGGTAACAGCTGAGAGATAGACAAAACACCACATCAAAGCAGGAAAGCAGAAGGCAGACCAAAGAATAACTAAACCCAGCTCGTGACACAATAAGGCAGTTACCTTGACAAAGTTGCACAAGTTTTCTTGGTTCATAGCTGGTGGCTGCGTGTATCAGTAAAGCTGCTGGATCTGGGGAGTGGCGAAGTATTCTGTAACAAGGCCGGACTCAGGCAAGCGTAATAGATCCAATTGCGAGCTTTATTAAAACACAGCGTGGTCAAACAAACAAGGTCCAACACCAGCAAACAGATTTTTCCAAGACGTAACAGAATCGTAACCAGTATCCAAGCAATGGTCTGGGCAGGTAGCAAAACTTTCATAAAAACAGGATACAGTCCAAGTTCAAAATCCAGAAGGGCAATCCAAAGTAAGAAATGAAACAAGACAAATGAAAACAAGACAATGGCAAGAACAATTACATGAAACCAGGATAAATACAATAAACGCTTTGTAGAGTTCGCAACAGCAAAATAAAACTTCACAACTTTCTGTTTGTCAGGTTTCCACTTAAATGGTTTCCAAACAGGAAGTCACCATAGAGGAAGCATAGGGAGCTGAGACAGTCCGTGCACAGGTGAGAGCTCCCTCTGCTGACTCAACGTTACAGTATACAATCGTCTTTATGGTATTGCAGAGAAACTGCATACTACACCTTTAATCATTTTTGACGTTTCATTACGACTGTAATAATAAACAAGGATAACACAATATAGATTTAACTTGTATTTTGACTACTCAACTAGGAAATGTTTGGTTTTCAAAAATATGCTCACCTTATTTTGAATATTTAATAACAGAACAAGCTACCAACTTAACATACATTTACCCTTTTCTTTTTTTTTGGCAAACCTACATGTACGTGCTCATTTGGGATGGGCACATACTTTCCTTGGGCAATTTCCATTGTCGTTGTGAGCTCTTGCAAATATTGTTTGTACAGGGTATTGATGTATTATTATTATACCAGTCGGTGCAAGCCGCCGTATTTTTGTTCTGCTATCTGGGAAATCAAATTCTTAAAATATTTAAGTTGATTTTAGGATCTTTAAAATTCCAATACACCTTGTTATACCATTTCCCCTGTGTGAAGACTGTATAGTCTTTATTTAAACAACACACCACTCTACGTAATGCTAATTAAATATTTGATAACATATTCACCTTTTTTCAAACAAGCTGCCGGCTTTTAAAATGCAGATGACACTTCTCTTATAGAGACATGTCACTCAAAAAAAAAAAAATGAAACAGTATTTTTAATAATAGGTTGTGCTACAAATAATCCTGACCTGCCAGTAACTGAATGAGCAGTCAGTGCTTTATATGTAGTGTCTGGTATTTTAATGTGGCATGACAAGAATATCTGTGTCAATCTCTGCTATATTGAATTCCTCCAGATGATTTTCAAATTTCTTAACATTTCACTATATGAAAAAGACATTAAATCATATGCTCTTATAGTCTACACTTCAGCTGTTAAAATAACACTGAGCACACAAATTTCTAGCAGTGGTCCAGTTAATGATGAAACATAACTTTAAAATATAGATATGCAATAAATACATTAAAATGTAATGTAATGTTATGTAATATTGCTGCTCATACAAACTTTATTGTTATTCATGGTCTGTTGATACTGTAGCAATTTATTAATGCTGTAAGAAATTTGTTATACATTTATAGATAGAACCTTTAAAGTAGTTGACATAAAACAAAAGACAATTCCTTATTTGATATAAAAAATTGTATAGTGTGTGTGAGATATAAATAGTGTTCAATGAGCTTACAGTAATCTGATGAGTCATGGGTAATAAATTTGGAGCACTCCCATAAGTTGATGCAATCACAATTATAATTATATGTTATACTCTAAAAGTAATGCATTTTTATATTCAAATGTATAACAGGAAGAGGGGTTTGTTTTGAATCTTTGTTTTTGACAATTTGTATATAAAATGTAATGATATATGTAACCCACAGTGTTAAAATGCAGTTCTCCTATATGTACAAAGATCAAAACATAATAGAGAAAATCAAACTCGTCTAGCAGGTGATCCACACAAACAACTGGGTGACTGGTATAAAGACACGTTCATTCAATTCTCTGAACCTAAAGCTCAGCATCTCTTCATGGTCATTTCCACAGGAATGGTAAGAGTGTTTATTCTTTTAAATGTGTAACTGCTGTAAACTTCCTTTATTACTAATTTTTGAAGTATCATTGTTATCTGATTCTATATGGATTTCCAATTTCACAGATATACTGTAAGGTGTCTGGGTGAGTCACAAAATTGCCTGAAATAGAAATAGACTGAGGTGATTTTGACTGGCAGACAGAAACATGGCCGGTCAAGGTACAATAAACTTTGCTGTCTCTTCTATCTGTCTTTCATTACATCTGAAAGCACCCTTGTCTTTCAATGTATGTAATGTAAAGAAAGAAAGAAAATAGAAACTTTTGTTTTTTGTGTGTAAATAAATTCAAATTCAAAACTGAAAATTCTGTCATCATTTACTTACTCTCAAGTAGTTCTATAAATTTATTTGTTTTACTAAACACAAAGGAAGATATTTTGAAGAAAGTTTGTAACAAGGCTGTTTTGGGTCACGTTGACTTATGGAACATTTTTGTACAAAAATATCTTCCTTTGTGTTTGACAGAACAAAGAATGTCATACAGGTTTGGAACGACTTGAGGGGGAGTAAATAATGACAGAATTTTAATTTTTGGTAAACTAATGTAATCAAACTATTTTATGGCAGTGGGGTATATCCATGGGTATTAATGAGTATTAATTAGTGTTATTTAATGTTAATTATAGTTTTTACCTAAAGTAGCCTGCCAGTAACACACAAAAAAGAAAATGTTTTCCTACTACTACTCTTTCCTTATGTTTCATTTTTCAGGAAAAGTATTAAAGTACTTCATAAGAATCATCATGGCTGTCTTGCTGACCTGTGATTGTGGAACGCAGAATGCATGTGCAAATGCGTATTCTGATTTGCCAGAATCAAGTATCGAGATACAGGTAGAGGAACTACACAATATGAAAAAAACAACAGATTTATGTCATTTTCAGAACTGGCAATAAGACATTCAGTTACCTAAATAAATATATACTGTAAAATATTTAATATTATGGTTATAGCAATAAAACATAAAAATAGTATGACGTTATGGTTGCATAGTTCATTAATTTGATAATAATTTCTATGTAAAATAAATTTGTATTTGTGTTATTTCATTCAAGATTAGCTACATAGATGGGCAGCTGCATCATAGACATCCGAGAAGCTCAGGTGCTATGTCACAGTTTGTTTCCTAATAAAAGTGTGTTTTTGTTCATATAAAAAAAGTTACATTATCTTAATATGTTTTATTTTGGGGGGAGGGATTTTGTTTGTCATATGTTTGTCTTATACTTTATGAGTACATATGCCTTCAGTGTTTTTAAAGTCATTAATTTTCCTGCATGTGTAGATCAATTTGAATACTTTGCGGTTGTGGAAATGAATGTATCCCAAGCTGTGGTCATTGAACAGATCAAACGATCATTATCTTTAACAACGTTTCCTTTCCAAATGGACAACACTACTGAAATCATTTCCTTAAACATTACAACAGGTGAGCCTGTTAAACTGGTATTTAAAACCCATTTACTTAATTCTTTCAAATTGGGTTTCATCTTTATTGTTGTGTAACATTCTGTTGTTAACAAGTTGCATTATGTTTATGTCAGTGTGCCAATCAAATGTGACCGAATACCAGTGCGTTTGTGAAGACAGGTATGTGTGGTCATACAACAACTGCCAGACAAATGAGGCCTGTGGCGACATCAGTTTTGGTTCGTGTGGATGTATCAATGGTATTCCCAGTGACGGAGAAATATGTGTCCTGGAGAACGGTAAGAATGATGATCAAGCAAAGCAACTCAAATGATGTTTATAAAATCTTTCGGGACGAGCACGCGCAGATAACACGGCTCCGTATTTCCTAATCATAGAATCATCATATCAGAGCAAAACTTCTCCCATAAATCATACAAGTACCTTACCTCTTTGTCTCGATCATATGCTGCATTCCAGGCATGTTTTTGAGCCCGTAATGGAGAGTTCAGGCTGCACGATTTTCAAAGTAGTCGCGTCACATATGTTTCACACTGCATGACTTTCTGGGGTAGCATTCAGTCGCTGCTGTGTTCACAAAAAAAAAAAAAAAAGATTAAAATTAAACTTACCTATGCAATGAATGTTGGTGCCCATAAAATAATGGAAAAAATAGATAAACCAAATAAACCAGATAAACCAGTAATTGAAAGTGTTTTCAGTCAGGTTTTATTCATATGTGGAGCTCTCATCATCTCATCATCATTTATGCTTAAACTAGGGATAATATTTTTCTAATCATGATTTATAATCAGCCTCAGTGACAATGGTACATTTTATTTACATTTTTATTTTTGTGTGTATTTTTGTTATTTTAAATAGTTAAAAAAAATTGTAAGATTTTAAGTGCTGCTAATGCTGATTTGTCAGTATCTTTGTAAAAGATTTAGATGATTTAAAGTGTTTACAGGTACAGAAAGACACTGCATTTCAAACCCAGTCTTGTCAATTTTTCCAACAGTACCACCACAATCAGTATCAACAGAATCACCATCAACACCATCAATATCAACAACATTATTAACACAATCAATTACTACACCATCAACAGAATCGCCATCATCAACAATGCCATCAACATTGACACCAACAATAGAATCACCATCATCATCAACAGCAAAACAATCAACACCTACAATAACATCAAGACAACCATCAACAAAAACAATTAAGAAAACGGGTATGCCGAAACAAAACAAACACAGAACGGATTAATCATGATAATCTGAGAATAATCGTGTGATGATGGTAAAGATTAGTTTAGGTTGAGAATGCTGATTTTTATTTATTTATTTTTTTCAAGTTTGATTTCATTCAATTAAAAATAAATAAATAAAATACATAGAATATTTAGGTTTGTTTCATCTACTTGAGGATAGCTTCTTAAATCTGTTGTTACAATGCACTTAAAGTACACTTCTTTTACAGTTATTAAAATGTCAATGACAATAAATCAGACTTTTCACATCAATCTTACTGACCAAAATAGCAAGATCTACACAGATTTATCTGGAAAAATTGAGTCAGAAGTGAGTATTCGGTTTCATATTTTAAATAAATATATTATTTGTAGATTTTTTATTATATTGTTTAAATGTTTATTCCATACATTTTTCAAGCATGCCTTTTGCTTTCGCTCGTTACAGATTAACACAAGTTATTCTAATAAACTAACTGACTACGAGGTTGGTTCTGCAAAAGTCACTGGCTTCAGGTATGATTTACAGTTGAAACTTTTTTGCAAAACTTTCCCATTCATACTTTTTCAAACAAATATAATGTCAATAGAGCCTTCACACTGATGTAGTGTGTTTCACTCCACAGGCCTGGTAGTGTTATAGCAGACTACACAGTAAGTGCAACATCCAACAGCCTTGATTTTCGAGCAGCAAACACACAGCTTTCTGCCTCTCTAAGAGAACAAGGAATCACTTTAGATGCTATTGCTCAAAGCGGTAAGTCAGTGCCTAATCTAAAACTCTTTACATTTCTTAATCTCATAATATTGATTATTTTATTGTTTGGGTTTTATTTGTTGTTGGGTCATTTGAGTTTTGTGGTATTTACAGCTCAAAAAGACTTCAACACAGATCAGTTATATCCTCTGCAAAAAGTGGACCTGAACTGTGCACAGCCAGACTTTGCAAAGGGACCAATAAAATGGATGGTGGGTAGCAAAGATCCAGCAGAAGACAACACAAGATATGTCATTTCAAGTGACAACAGAACTCTCACTTTAAAGAACGCTAGTGAAAGTGACAGTGGTAAGTGACATTTATTTTTGAATTGTCCATGTGTTTATATTAGTCTTATAGTACTGATAAACTATAACATATGACAATATTACACGCCTAAGAAAAACTAAGAAAAATTTAAATAGAGTTCTCTGTTTGAAACAGTACTGGTCTTGTTATATGACTCATTCTATAATTGCAGATACATTTGGTGTCCCCATTTGTCACTGTCAAATCTGTTACCTAGGTAGACTGCAAACAATAGTGTAACAGAATTGACATTTTTATTAATTTTTTTCCATAAATTCCATTTGCTGACATAAATGCTAGGAAAACATCACACTTAGTGACAACATGATTAATAACCCAGTGTGAGATCAGTAATAAATTCTGTTTTGTATTTTTTGTATCCCTTTGATATTAATTTAAAAATTACTCTTGGTATAAGAAGTTTTTAGATTCAAATATTTTCTCAGAGAGAGCACAAATACTTTTCAGAGCTTCTGGTCTTATTGAGTTAAAAAGCGACATTATTTCCTGCTTCCACAATTCTGAGAGATAATTCCACCAATTTAAAGGAAAAATATGGTATGGTAATAGAGTTGACAACAGATTCAGGGACACACTTTTCATATATAATTTTAAAAATAATAAATTGTAAATAATTTAATATTGTAGAATAAAGTCGAATAAGTAACTATTTAGGCCTTTAATAAATAAAATAAACAAACTGTTGCCAAAAGAAAAGTACTATAAAATATTTAGATTGAACATTGATACATAAGTACAAAAAATACACTGACTAATGCAGGCAAGAAATTATGCTTTTTAACTATTTAAGACACTTTTAAAATAAATTATTATATTGTTATAGACTGCACATCTTGTAATTCATAAAGAACAATAATTAATTAATTAAAATAAGAATAAATGGAATCATTTGAAAAAAAAAGTAAGAAAAATGATTACCGAAATTATAGAATCATTCATGTATTGTCGCCTCTATTATGGTTTTAGACTAAACAAAGTGCAAAGTCACTTTTTTTTTTCATGAACATGGAGGAATTTATTCACAAAATACATTTCCATCTTTAAAAAAAAGGTGCATCACGATGCCATAGAAGAACCTTTTTGTCTAAATGATTCTATAAAGAACCTTTCTATTTCCCTGAAGGTTCTTGGTGGCAAAAGAAGGTTCTTTGGATTATAAAAAGGTACAAAAGACAAAGTTCTTTAAAGAACATTTGACTGAATGGTTCTTCCATGGTGTCGCTCTGAAGAACCATTTGAAGCACTTTTTTTTTTTTAAAAGACTGTCATTATCAATCAAAAGGCATGTTCATTTAAATGCAATGTGTGGACGTTTTAGACCGATCTCATGGTAATTTGTACATATTTTACTACAGTAGATAATGCAAAGGAATGACCACACCTAACCCCCTCCTACACCCCTTACAGAAATAGTGCCAAATTATGATTTACAATGGATGTTTTCTCCAGAAACCCAGGATCACATAATCATATGATTACATATCATCGTATAACCCAACACGTTACCAACTGAGCTACACAAAAAACAAATATGACACAGATAAAATATTACAAAACAATATTGATACTAAATGCAATATCTCTGTTACCTAGAAGACAAATAGAAAAATACATGATTGGTAGGAAACCAGTTTCAGTTTGAAAAGTTACAAATTATGGCATTTTTAACTTAAAAGATTATTTACCTGTTGAGAGGGTTAGTAGTCTGTGTTGTTGGATTGTGGTTGAGTTCCAGAAAATCAATAGTTAGGTGGATGTGGAAGTGGACTGTTACTTTTCAGACCGACATTGTCCTAAATCAAATTCTTATTAGGTGACGAACCTTCATTTTTTTTAGTGTGTAGCACCATATGTAGCAGAGAGGATGGACCAATCAAGCTATATAAAATAAGCTATACTGATTTTTTTTTTTTGTTTTACAAAATAAATGCATCAATAGTAAGTATACAAAAATGTATTTAAATGTTTCTTAAGTTAAAAGTACAGTAGTTTGTATTTTCTCTTTTGATTTTTCTTTTTTTTTCTCCCCTCTACATTCAGGTCGATACTCATGCATCATACAAGACAATGTACCATACGTTCAGTGGCAAAACATTGCTATTAAAAAACGGCCCAATATTAATGTGGGTGAAAAGGACCGCTCTTTTCTCTGTGATGATAGCGATCTCCAACTGAAATGTTCTGTTGATGTTGGTTACAATATTGAGTGGGTCCTGGGTAAAGAAGTATTAATGACAGGTTCGACATGACATAATGTTTTGTTTGTTTGTTTTAATAACATAATTATTTTTGTCATTTAAACCTTAAAATTAAATAGACTATATATGCAGTTTATATATGTTACCCTTCTGTTGATGTTATTCATGCATTTCTTTTACCCAATCAGGAAATGATAGTATCACGTACAAGAAGAAAATGCAAAAAGGAAATTGTACAGAAGAAATCTTCACATGTCGTCTCAGGGATCTGCCACAGCTACAGAACTACGGATATAGTCAAAGTAGTGTTACAGTTAGGATCTTCACAACAGGTGAGCCTTCGGTTTAGGTATTGTTAAAAAAGACTTAAAGAATAAATGTTGGTTTTGAATGACACATTTTTATAAGGTATATGAATTGTGATTGTTATTGAACATTATTCAGTGGATTTATGGACATGAACTAGAGACATGATGATATTTATTCCCAAAATTTGCAAAGTGTGATATTTTGAAAGAAACTGTAGAACTGAATCTCTTTTCCTTCTTTTAATCAGATGCTTCTTTGGATGATGTCTGTCAAAATGAAGAACTTGGAGCTGGCAAAACAAATGATATGAGGACAGGAGTTTGTGAAAATGGCATGAAAGGCAGCAAAACTTACAAATGTGAATCACGTAATTGGAATTTAATAAAGAACAACTGCGTACTTGAGGTTATTGATAAACTTGCAAGTAAAGCTGAGGTAATCTATGAATCATGTTTATAGTGAACAATCACATGTGCATTTTAAATCCTTCTAATAACATTTTGGAACTTTGTAATTTTAGTCCTTGCTTCTGCCAGAGATTCCAGTGTTCATGGCTAACCTCAGTTCTGCCACTGAACAGAATGAAGTTAATGTTACCAATTCTCCTGCTACTGTCCAAGCAATTGTGGATATACTCTATAAAATTGCTGATTTGTCACAGTCAGTTTTTATCAATAAACCAGTAATGGAGGTATGTATAGAATTTTATTTCATTATTTTATTAATTTTTATTGTACAGTCCTTTTACTCAACAGCCATTTTCTTTATTTTCATTAATTGCATCTGTTGACTAGTATTGTATATTCTACATTTTATGGGACAAATTTTATCATAATTAATATTTAATTTTCAGCACTTCCTAAAAACAGTGGATATTATTGTATCAGATGATGCCAGTCAAACATGGAGCGAACTGAGCACAAATGACACCAGCATTAAACTGCTGAGTGCTATTGAGGATATAAGTGACCGTCTCAATGATGAGTTTGAGATTTATGAAAAATCCATTCAGCTGAAAAGAACTACAGTTAAAAACTCATTCACTTTAACATCAAGACTACCAAACTCAACTACAGAGATTGTGATACCACAGGTTCCTCAAGCAACTATCATAACCATCATAATCTTCACAACTCTTGACAAAGTCTTACCTACAGATGGTACTAATGACAGCAGGAAATCAGACGTGCACATAAATGGAGATGTGGTTGTTGTTAAAGTTAATGAAACGCTTAACAACATTCTTTTTACATTTGACATAAATAATCAGTCTTTGGGAAATCCTCAGTGTGTCTTTTGGAACTTTAGTCTCAACACATGGGATTCCACTGGATGTGAAGTAAAGCAGAACAGCACTGGAAACATTACATGTGAATGCAACCACACAACCTCTTTTTCAATCCTAATGTCACCATTTTCCATTGACAATAAAGCCTTAGCATTTATAACTTACATTGGCGTATCTATTTCGTTGGCCAGCTTGATTATTTGCCTAATTATTGAGGCTATGGTATGGAAGTCAGTAAGGAGAAATGACACATCCTATATGCGACATGTCACCATAGTCAACATTGCTGTGTCTCTGCTGATTGCAAACATCTGTTTTATCATTGGAGCTGCAATCACAGAACAAGTGCAGCCAACCTCAGTAGGTCGCTGCAGTCCAGTGGTTTTCTTCATGCACTTCTTTTACCGGGCTCTTTTCTTCTGGATGTTACTGTCAGCACTGTTACTCTTCTATCGTACAGTCATGGTCTTGTCTCAGATGTCAAGGGTCAAAATGATGATCATTGCCTTCACAGTCGGTTATGGTGC
>JAUMHG010000067.1:14269566-14282099 GCA_032359395.1 Enteromius anoplus | reverse complement strand
CGTCAATGTTAAATGGATGTGTGTAGCTCTTTGTTTCTTGTTCTTTGATTCAAGTAAAAATACTTGTTATATTCTACCACTGCGTCGCTTCCTGCTACAACAACCGTGACAAAGACACTCAACAGCTGTTTTTCTTCAATGCAATTTTTGTTTTTTAAGAAAATGTTTCTGCTCAGACATTGAGGTACAAAACTGTCACTGGGGCAGTACCCTTTCAAAGTATACTAATATGTATTTTTAAAGAACTAATATATACCATTTGAGTAAACTTTTGTACCTGAGGGTACCACTCTAGTGACAGATTTACTTTTTTATTATTTGAAAGTGTTTACTGATAGAATTAGTCTAAAAATAAGGCTATAATATGATTTTTTGTGTGTGGGTGTGTATATATATATCTATTCTTTGAATGCAGGGTGTGGATTTTTTATTTGTAGTTTTGCAAAGTTCATTTCTGTGTTATACCTGTATCAGACGTTAACATACTTTTTCTAAATGCCTTTTTAATGTTTTCAAAATGTCTAAATGTTACTCCCATCACCAATAATTAAATTATCCTTCATGTTAAATTTACTCAAGTTGTTTTCCTAATCCTTTAATAATATGTGTTTACTATTATTATTATTAAAAAATTCAAATTCAAAAATTTGGGGTCAGTAAGATATTTAATGGTTTTTAAAGATGTTTCTTATAACCCATCCAAGTGCACACACACAAGGAGCAGTGGGCAGCCAATGCAGCGACACCCGGAGAGCAGTTTGGGGAACAGTGCCTTGCTCAAGGGCCTCACCTCAATCATGGTATTGAAGGTGAAGAGAGTGCATTAAAAAAAAAACACATTTATAAACAACCTTATTTATAAACTAAGTACAGTACCGATTTATAATATTTATCAAATGTTCAACTGAGTAACTGGGGGGAAAGTATAAAATCACAGGTGTTGAGAAAAAGTATTTTGCGTCTGGTCTGGATCAGGATTACGTAGCTCTGGCTAGCCAGCAGGGGGCAGACCCGTCATGACATACAATTTTGAAGTGTTTTCCTTTAGTTAGTTTAATGCGTTGTTGATTTTAAAAAAGCTGTGGAACACACATGTCCCATGCAAGTCAGTAATTTCTGCAGAGTAGCTTTATAAACTGTCAGTATTATTTTATAGTGCACGGGAGAACAGTTGAAATACTAAACAAAGCAGGCTTGAGTTCACAGCAGACAGGGTTTCAAAGGGTTGTTGAGATAATAATTCAGATCATGTTTCCCTTCCAGTGTTATTTAAACGTCTTTTATTTCATATGTTGGCACCGTGACAGCACTTAACCTAAGAAATACATTTACTGTATTTTGACTAGTAGCTGTCTCTAATATAACAAGCAAGTGTTTCTTACATACTTGTTTCTCAAAGTGCTACCACCAGTTACACTACACTGAAGTTGTGAGTTTTATTATTAAATATTACTTCCAACTGCTTTTGGATTTACCGCAAATTGCTATGAATGTGACTCTGTAACTACATGTCAAAAAAGGTTTAGGGTTAGTAGAATAAGTTACTTTTGCAAAGTTTCTGATTGTATGTTGTAGAGCCATCAAAATAAAGTGTTATTTAGCAGGCATTTTACAAATATTTTAATAATGACTGCTATAGTAGTTGACATGTAGTAGCAAAGTTACTTGTAAGCAGAATGTCTAATGTGGACTATCAAAATAAAGTGTTACCATAAATTAAGTCTCCATTGGTTTGGGGCTGCCAACAATATATTAAACAGAAAGGGGGGGACCATTAATACCAGATTACCTTATGTGTATTCTATGCCATTCACAATATATACTTTAGTAACTATATTTTTTATTTATCTTTGATTAAAATTTTAACTTGCGTTCCATTTTGTTTCTTCTTGAAGCTTCACAAGTTCGGCATGTCATTGGGTGTAATTCAAATTATGCGCTGTTATCTGATTAGATGATTTGTTGTTATCTGCTGTCTTCTGTGAAATATAATATAAAAACCCTAAGTAACACTCACCATAGGTAACACTCACAATTTATGCCAGTTTAAGCCTGAAACCAACACACAAACACATAATAATTGACAGCAAAAAAACAAACAAAAAAAAAAAACCTTTTGGTCCTTTTAGCCAAGTAAAATAGTTTTGAAACAAGAATGCTGTCAATCAGGAGCTTTGTCATTTTTACCGCTTAATGATATCATACAGTTCAGCTCCAGGCCTTCACCCCTAAACAAGCGCACAGTAAAAAGTTAATAAATGTCTCCAAGATTACTATTCTTTTTTATGTGTAGACCTCTTTTTATTCTGACTACAGTGTGACCCTCTTAGCAGGGCCCAAGACAATGTTCCCAGGCCCTATATTTGTTAAAACACTAATAAAGTTCACTGACAAAAAAAATATCGGATGAATCTTGCATAACAACTCTTACATGTTCTCTTTTACAGATATTGTTAGGAGTGTACATACAATTATGCAATGACGCGAATGATACTAACTTAAACTGCTTTACAGTGTGATATGGCAACTAACCTGTCTCAGACCAGGAGTCCCAGCCCAGCTACTGTTTAATCTTCTCCCATCTGGGAGACATTATAGGAGTCTTTATTTGTGTCCCAGCAGACTCGGGGCTTACTAAATTCTACTTTTAAACTCCTCTCCTCCTACTCTGCCCAGCTAATATTTACAATAAAGTCTAAATCTAGAATCGAATAAAGTCTGAATCCAATTTAATCAATGCATTTTTTGATTATAGTTATATACAAACGCATAACATTAATATTACAATATTTTTTAAACTGCTGTTTTGCTTTGATGATATCAGTGACAACAAGGCCTGATAAAGTTTGTCACTATGACACAGTATAAGCTAAAAATCAATGTGTAATTTACTCCTGATAATGTAGCCCACAAGTCCTTTCATTTATTTTTATTTTTTTTATCTTTTCTGTTCTGTTCGCCCAGGACAACAATGAAACTTGTCTAGCAGGTGACCCACACGCAGTCGCATTATTGTGGTGACCTGCATGAAGGCACTTTAATTCCTGGAAGATTTTGTAGGTGGATCATTTGACAAGGAAACAAAATCTCAGAACCTGCGAAACGAGTTCGGCATCTTTCATGGTTGTTTCCAGAGGCAAGGTAAGAGTGACAAATCAGCCTGTTTACTCTTTTAAACATAAAACTGTTGTAAACTGCCTATCTGAAGTACATATATTGAAGGAAATGCTTACCTTATTTTTGAAATGTGCTGTATTTTGAAAGTAGTCTATGCTTTTTTGTTTATGCCAAGAATTTGACCTAAATTTAAGAGAGAGATTGACTGGAGTATGTAACAAATACTTATTTGTGTTTGTAGTTTCGTCACTGTCATTTATTATGAAATAATATAAAAAAACAGATTGACTGCAAGGTACAGTGCGTCCATGAAAGATTCAGCCCTAATATAGCCTAATGTAAATATCTGCTGCAAAAATATGAGATACAATGTTATGTGCTTCAGATTTTTAAGGAATACATTTTGTGAAAAAAATCAAACATCATTAATTAAAGTTTACCCTTATTGTTTAATTATATTTTTGTTCTCTGTATATGACAGAATTTCCTATTTTACAGATGGTCTGGATGAGCCATAGAATTGCCTTTTGTTCTGAGGAAATATAAGTGTTTTTGACCAACATAAATCAGTGAGAAACATGGCCAGTCAAGGTATAATAAACTACAAATTATTTTTACTACCAACTACTTTTGTCACAAAAATTGTTTAATGCAAGACACTGTACTCATTCATTTCAAGTCTTGAAATAGCATTAGTTCTGAAATAGTGACACATTTTGTGGCTTGATTTATGACATCTCACTGAAATAATCATGTTAGTTTGTTCTTAAAAAAATACATTCTTTTCGTTGAATAGGATGTCAAATTTCTCTTTCACTTTCCTTTCCAAGACCTATAATTTACCGATAAAGCACTAATAGAGTTAATAGAATAGAGTTGGTTTTATCTGTTTATATCATGTGTTTAATTTTTTTCAAATGCAGGTCAAATATTAAAGTCCTTTGTAGGAATCGTCCTAGCTGTCTTGCTGACCCATGAATGTGTTGTGGAAACACTTGATTTTCCAGAAACAAGCGTAGATTTAGAGGTAGGTGAATGATTATTCATACCGCAGGAACATAGAAACTAACTATGAAAAACAAGATTCCTGACTTTTTAAATGAACCACTATATGTTATTTCAGTAAAAATTATATACGTTGTAGCAATTAAAAGCCCATTTAAAATATTCAACACTAAATTTATAGAAATAAAATGTTATGGCATGGAAATATAAATAGATTATCAACCCACAAGATGTTTATATGAAAATAAATGTGTGTGTGTGTGATTCTATTTCAGTTTAGCTACATAGATGGCCAACTGCATCACAGACTACAAAGAAGTGCAGGTCTGATTTACTGTTATACGCTGTCCCTAAAAATAGTTTAATGTTATGGATATAAAAAAATAAAGATACTTAATATGCTGTAAGCCTTATCGTTTTTTTCTTTCTGATTTTCTGTCAAAATTTCAGTCGTGTCATTTATTCGAAGAGTTCAAGCCTGCTTAAAATCTCATCCTTTACCCCAAAGGTCAAGAGCTTATGGAGTTCATTGTGGTTGTTGAGGTGAATGCATCCCAAGCAGTGGTGATTGAACAGATCAGAGCGTCTTTGGCCTCCATCACGTTTCCTCTTCAGCTGGACAACAGCACTGAAATTACAGCTGCTAACATTACAACAGGTGAGTCTTTAAAACTCGTGTTCAAAAGTCATTTATGTCATAATTTTCCTAAATGTTGTGTCAGCATTGTGTTATATTTACAATAGTGTGCCAACCAAATGTGACCAAATACCAGTGCGTATGTGAAGACGGTTATGCGTGGTCATACAACAACTGCCAGACATATGAGGCCTGTGGCGACATCGGTTTTGGCTCATGTGGATGTATCAATGGTATTCCCAGTGATGGAGAAATGTGTGTGCTGGAGAGTGGTAAGAATAATGACTAAACAAGCCAACACCAAATGTACTTAAAATAATCAGTAAAAAAGTTTGTATTGACCAAAAATACTGTTAAAACACTGCAGTAATAAATACATAAATTGTAATTTGTTAACTAAGTTACCTCATAACATAGCTACAATACAAAGTATGCATTTCGCAGTAATAAAATGGTTAGTTTTGGTGTTTGAATCTGATTGGTCAACATGTTTTATGCACAATACAGCAGAACTGACTGCTTTCACCCAGCAGTTCTGTGTATTACAACACTCTTAGACAACACCTTAGCAACATAAACAAGTAATACAAGGTGTAAACTATTCCATCTGCGACCCTGGTCTTAAGTCACTGGAATATGTTTGTAGCAATAGCAAAAAATACAAGGGTCAACATTTTTTATTTTTATTTTATGCCAAATTAGGATAAATAGTTAGTAAAGTACTTCATAAATCGAAAGCACATAATAATTCTGATAAACTCAGGCCGGTCGCATTCGCCTCGCGCCTGCTTAATTTGTGATCCGCTGTGTAAATCCTTCGGTCGGCCGACCGGGAAAAGTCCCGATTGCCACTCCGCCCCTCATTACCAGTAAATTGCCAGAATTCTGCGGTGTGTGAACGCAGAAGCAAAATTGCCATAGACCTTTCTCACAACTTCCGCATTTTTCACCGGAAATACGCAATTGCTGTGTAAACGTATTTCCGGCCCGGTATGCTCTAACACCGGTAACCAGGTAAACAACAAAGATGGGGCAAGCATCGAGCAAGAGTTGTTGTAGCGTACCGGGCTAGGCTGTTCTTGCAATTCTCAAAAGCAGCCTTATTTATCTTTCCACTCCCTCCCTGCTAACGAAGAAGGAAGACGAAAAACTCTAGTTTATGAGGCTCCTCGTTTTTCCTCTGAGACGGGTAGCATCTAGTCCTTCACAAAAACCTGCCCGTCTACTCTATTTGATACTATGACAAGCAAACATGCGAATATAAACACAGACACTGATGATGCAGCATTCGGCTAACGTTAACATTAGGCCATCGCCGCTAGCGGCTGCACACAAGACGTTCACTTGGACCAAAGGCAGACAGTGAATGTTATATTGCTTGTAACATCACGACCGCGACTGTTTTATTGCTTTAATAAAGTACATGTCCTCTACACTATCCATACATAACCCTAGCCCTAGGTCTAAGTGGACACACAAATGGCTAATATTTATTAATATTATTGTTGATATTAATAATATCACGTTAAGCGCTTTCTCCCCATAGAAGTCCATTATAATGAAAACAGCTTAACATGGCTTAACGGACGCTACGTTTCCTAAATAAGGACCAGGGGAAACCAAACTTTTGTCAAATTTTATTTAGAATAAAGACTTGCCACTGTCAAAAGAACAAGCTCTTATTCTGCGTATAAAGTGAATATCACGTTTAATCGTTCACCCCTATAGAAGTCCATTATAAGTAAACAGCTTAACATGGTCTAAAATAACGTTACCTTAACAATGACCAGGAAAAAACAAACTTTTGTCAAATTTTATTTATAATAAAGACATGCCACTGTCAAAAAACCAGCTCTTATTCAGCTTATAAAGTGAATAATATTTCGTTTAAGCTTAGCTGTTCTTATAATGGACTTCTATGGGGGAGAAAACACTTATCGTGGTATTATTCACTTTATCTGTTGAATATGGGCTCGTTCTTTTCATAATATTTAGAGATTATTGCAAGGAAGGTTTGACAGCAATGTGGGTTTCCCTCATCAGGTTTTAGGTGCGTAAGCCACGTTAAGCGTTTTAGAATGTCCCTGTTACGTACCTTGAAAGTTATGGATAAACTCTTCGTCCTTTATCCAGTTTGTTCCACTTTGTTACGGAGTTTCCTCAACAACTCAACTTGTCAAGTCGGTAAAGGTGAACTTTGGCAAACCCGTAAGGGAAGTTTTGTAGAATCTCTCCATTTTTAAATTAACGTTACCCGGCTTTACATTGTACAGGAAGTCTTCATACCCTGCTATTGTGTATTTCCGGAGGAAAAAGGTCTATTCCGGTATGCACAAGCACGACTTCAGAACGCGGTGACATAAGTTCTACTCCGGGCCAATCAGAACATTCTAATGCAGATGACGCATTCACCCCGCACTGTTTACAAAAATAACAAAAATGTCATCCAACTGGAACGACAATGAAATTAAGCGCCTCTCCTTATCCGAGCGGATGAAAAAATGTGTCGTCACCTGATAGGGACCTTTAGTGATGCAGTAACTTATGATAAAATAACTAAAGGAGGGTTGCACGCCCAACGTGAGGGCAGCGCCACGATGCGTAACGCCGCGTCTTTTAAATTTGAACACATACGTTTCCTATAAGTTCCATAACTTAAGCACATCCGCGGCTTCGCGGATCTCGTCCCGTGTGCAATAGACTTTAAAGAGCAAGGAATTCATAGGACAGAAATAAGTCAGGTCATGAGTAAACTAAAAAGATTGCGTCTCAAATATCTGAAAATAAGTGAGCATCACAAACGTTGTCTTATTAGATGTGTAAGGAACAAAAGCAGCTGCCTGAATGTGAAAGTTTGAAGAAAAAAAACATAAACAAAAAGGCTGAACGCATACCCCTGCATGTTTACAAATGCAAGCACATCTGTTTAGAGATTAATGATGATATCACAGAAATTACCAGTATTCTGGAATATCGTCGTGGCGGCTGGTCAGGACAGAACCTCTGATTAACATGGAAAAGATACCTTTTATCGCGTGTCGCGGCGTCGCCTCGCCTGTAGATAGAACACGGCTTACGGGAAAAATAGAACATTGTAAATATAAATGTTGGCAGTTAAATCCTAGCAACCACAGTTACTGGTTTATTATTATATTTTAAGGAATTGACACACTAATGAGCAGTGTTTGGGCCTACTTAATACGCAGGTTTAACTACATTTATATGCACACATTACTATTGTTAGCGCAGTTAATTATATAAACATATTTATTGTGCTCAAAATTGTTAATTGCAGTATTGTAAATGTATACTCTCATATAAAAAATACCAAGCTGATGGTGTGCTTGTTGATGCTTTCCCCAGAACTGCCCTTCACTGACTTCTTGTTTGAAATTGAGTTGGACTCAACAAGCATCTCTGTGATTGATGAGATGAGGCGATATTTGCAGAACATCACCTTTCCACTTCAATTAGATCAGGTGGTTGAAGTATTAGATGTGGATATCACAACAGGTAAGTAAGATTGCATGACCTTATAAGCACAAATACAGCAGTGTTAATATGAGCTTACATCTGCACTGTATCCTTTCTTAGTGTGCAATTTCAGTGACAGTGGATACAAGTGTGCATGTGAAGACCAGTATTTCTGGCCGTGTGATAAATGCAGAGAATATGGAAGCTGTGATGGCATCACCAACAACGCATGCAGCTGCATCAATGATATTCCAAGTGACCGACAGTTCTGTCAAACAGTCAGCGAGATAACAAGTAAAGTTTAAAAATATATATATTTTTCCTGTTTGTAATCATACAGAAGATCTGCAGTCAAATATGAACAGTATTTTTTCTAATAAACTCTCATCCTTTTCCTGGAAGATAACACAGCCTGTGGGCTACCACCATCAGGTACTTAACAATATCTGACTTCAATCTCAGTGTCAAGATCACTGCATTATTTTCTGCATATTAAAAGAGCATTTAATGTACTCTTTATCTTTCCACAATGACTCCAGTTCCCACTGAGTATCTGACTGAAATTGAGATCAATAGCATGGACAGCAGCATCACCGATCAGCTGAGGAACGTCTTGATGTTTTTCAGTTTGCCCTACACAATCAGTGACAGCACTAACATCACAGAAATCAACATAACTACAGGTTTGATCTCTGACTCTGCATAGGAATGTTGTACTTTATATGTGATAAATACTACCATAAACACTTGATGATTTTGTTAATTCTGTTTTTCAGTGTGTTCTCTGAATCAAACCCAGTCTCAGTGTAAATGTGAGGGTCTGTTTGTTTGGCCGATTGACACATGTCACTCATACGAGGCTTGTGATAACATCACTGATGGTTCATGTACATGTATCAATGCCCTTCCAACCGACGGACAGTTCTGCCAGTTAAAAGAAGGTAAGCGATTACATTCATAAATTTGTCTGACGATCATTCAGTTATTGTTTCAAAAACCATATAATTAAAATTAGTTCACCATATAAGTAATTGGACACTTATATAAAAATTATACAAGTTAGTATCAGTTGATCTTTATTGCAAGAGCTTCAATAAAAAACAGCAACATATCAACATTCCGAAAAAAAGCAAGAACGCATTGACACCAAGAAAAACCTGTTTTAGATTATGAGTGTACATAGTTTCACTTTTGTTCTGCTTTTTTGTTGTTGCAGAGCTTCCTTCTGAGTACATGATTGACTTGGATGTGAGGTTCTTTGGCTTGTTCCTGGTGAACTACTTACGTAATATCTTCACAAACATCAGCCTTCCTCTTACTTTGAGCAACAGCATAAATATCACAGATATCGACATGACTACGGGTGAGCTCAAAAAGTGTCTGTGTCGATATAAGTAAAAATTTTGATATGGTTATCTTCATATTGCCTCTTGTGTCCATAAAATCATCAAATGTGGCGTCTTGGTGTGCAACACAATAAGTGTAGTCTGCCTTTGAATATTAACACACACTTAAAGACAACATTTGTATACAATGTAATGTTTCAATAATACTTTGCACATAATATGAGTAATTTAGGTGACTTCTATTGATTCTTTGAATTTACTGTAGCCTAAAAGTCTGCTTTTGTTTTATTACAGTGTGTGGGTTAAATGGAACAGAGTATGAGTGCCAGTGTGAGCAGAATCATGTTTGGCCCAGTGATACCTGCAGGGCCTATCAGGTGTGCGATGGCATTGTGGGAGGCACTTGTGGATGTATTCAAGCTCTCCCTTCAGAGGGCCCACTGTGCCAGAGAGGTGAGAAATCATATTGTTGAAACAGAGCGAGCAAAAAATAAATTACTGAATTTAATTCCATCACATACTGTACTTTATTTACTGTCAGTGAATGTTTTTTTTTTTCATTTCATGTTCCAATATGTTTACGATCTTGCATAATACTCTGTGTAGTTCTATGTTTTATTGTATTTATGTAACATAATAGTTAGAAACTGTCAATCAAACATGAGTATGTGGAATTCATGACAATTCATGACGTCAGTTGGACTGATTGCTTGCAAAACAGAACTATGCTTATATATTCTGATTATATTGGCCAAAAAATAGCTTTATATAAAATGTTGCGTTAAGTAGCTTTGACTCATTTTTGCTAAAGTGTTTTTTAAAGTTTACACTGTGTTGCCTGAGGGCAAAAAGCAAAAGCCAAACAAAGCAACATGAGGAAAAACAAGAACTGATTAGAAAAGTCAGTACCTCCCCCTGGTGGGCAAAACTGGACCTGTCTAGTAATCTGACAGAGGCAAATTGACCAATTTTACTAGTCAATTTGTTTTGATGTGTAAACATACTACTTGTAATTTGAAAACCTTTGAATTAAGCATTTATATAATACCAGCTCACTTTTTTTTCAGACATCAATGAATGTGAAGATGCAGTGTCAGTGTGTGGTCAGTACTCAGATTGTATTAACTACATTGGGAGTCACATGTGTTTATGCTGGAGTGGATTTAATACTTTTAACAAAGACAGTCCTGTAAGCTACTACAACTCATGTCAGGGTACGTATTTGTATTTCTACCAAATTTTGGTATCTGCTTTTAACTCAGTAGAGTGCGGGCTGTCTTTATAGATTGTGTGAATACTGCTGTGAGCTATAACTATTTTGTATTGTTTTTTCCCCCCCAGATATAAATGAATGTCTGTTTACTCCATCTGTATGTGGTCCGAATTCTATCTGCACAAATCATTTGGCAAGTTACAATTGTTCATGTCTGAATGGATTCACTGCAAGGAACTCAAGTTTCCCCATCAGCATCAACAACACATGCACAGGTAAATTCTTAAATTGAATTTGTAATGATGTGGAAAGTAAATCGCCATGTCTTTACTAAAGTATTTTACAGTTTATTGTGTAATTTATCTTAAACTTTAAATTAAATTAAATTTAAATAAAAAACAATTAATATTTACTAATTGCTTCATGCACAATTTTATTCATCCTATAAAAACTTGTTACTATGTTTTACCTTAGCAGTCATAAATTCTGTAAGTTTTCCCCCCACTCTTTTTCTGCAGTGACTCTACCTTCAACTGAGTATCTGCTTGAAATTGAGATCAACAGCATGGACAGCAGCATCACTGATCAGCTGAGGACCATCCTGATGTCTTTCAGTTTGCCCTACACAATCAGTGACAGCACTGACATCACAGAAATCAACATTACTACAGGTTTGATCTCTGACTCTGCTTTGTTATGCTGTATAGCTTAGATTAAGGCCCAATCCCAATTCTATTTTCTACCCCTTTGCCTACCCCTTGTCCCTTCCCCTTGGCCCTTGAAATAAAGTGGAAAGGTTAAATATTTTCCCCTAAGAAAAGGGACACCACTATTACACTGTTTTACGTCATCATCCATTGTCAATAGCTCTTAACGTTACGTCAGAGAACATGCGCCGATGTAAGCACCGTTCATTTACATGTACACATATGGCCGTAAGCGAAACAAAACAATGTGTTACCGGGTATATGACATAAAAATATATTTCCTAATATTGTGCAATTGGTGCTATCCGCTAGCAAACGTTTCTTTACAGAACATCACCGTAAACACAAACACAAGACTGATGGTAATATACATATAGTGAAAAATTGTCATAAAAATCCTTATTAATGGCAAAAATTACTTACATTCAGTGCCGGCCCGAAGAGTTGTGGGGCCCTAGGCGAGATAAAAAAATTGGGCCCACTGGTGTAAAAACAGTGAGAAGAAAGCACAAAAAAAGACCATTTCAAGATATATATTCTGCTGAATAAACACGGAGGAAGCACAATCTGAGTGGGTAGCACAAATCATCAAAACTTTGTTATGGATATAAAACTTATGTAACATATCAAGCTTA
The DNA here is from genome assembly GCA_032359395.1 of Enteromius anoplus. Taxonomy (NCBI): domain Eukaryota; kingdom Metazoa; phylum Chordata; class Actinopteri; order Cypriniformes; family Cyprinidae; genus Enteromius; species Enteromius anoplus. The sequence continues at coordinate 14,269,965 of JAUMHG010000067.1, read as the reverse complement.
ATATTCATAAATGTACTCCATATACTACTTTAATGAGCTGTCATTAGTCCTGTCCCGCCTGCACTGCGACCCAGTTATGATGGGACTGTACTACCTTACATCAAATAAATGTCACTCCCTAATATTTTTGTGATGTAAATGTCATAATCTATTAAAATATTTATAACCGATTATTTTACACCATTAATCAACTCCATTAAAAACTCCAATTCAAATTCAAATTTTATTGGTCACATTTACATACATACATGGTACGACGTAAAGTGAAATGTATTGCACGACTGCTCAACAAATTGACTCAATAAGAAAAGGAAAACAGTAAGAGCAAAGAAATAAGATAAAGGATAAGTACAGTAATAAATATAAATATACTATAAAGAAAAATAGAATTAGACTAGC